>VZRH01003896.1:1212840-1321415 GCA_013397555.1 Urocynchramus pylzowi | reverse complement strand
AGAGTCTCGGGTTTGTCGCGCCCGCGGGCCGCGGCGGCTGCCGGGGGTTTGTTAGGGCGGGATCCGGGCCCTTGCGCCGGTGCCTCCGGGCACGTCCCGCGTGTGCGGGGCCGCGGGGCCGGGAGCCGGTCCGGGGCAGGCGGCGAGAGCGGGGATGCGGGAGCAGCGGCCGCACGGAGCATCCCGGAGCTTCGGTACCGGTGCGTGTGTCAGGGAAAGCCAGGCCTCCGCCCGGGCTGCAGCAGCGTCAGCCGAGGAACAAATAGTCCATTTACATAGGATGGCACATCTGTAACATAGTCTCATCTCCCTGTGTTTCCACCGTATCTGGATACACAAGGGATTACAGTGTAAGTTTGGCTAAAATGGGTTCGATTTTCTTTCCCTTCCTCAAAGCACTGTGCCTTGTGCACCGGCCAGGAAGGATTTACATTGCATTTGAACCAAACTGCCGGTATGAGCCAAAGCTGGAAAAAATCCTGAAAGTATTTACTTTCCTAGTTGACTGTAAGGCTGAACTGTGCAAGCCCTCGTAGCAGGTATCTAGTCTTTTTTTATGTAGTGGAGGAAGGAAGCAGGTAAATTCAACCACGTGGATTAATCTTTTGTGGTTTATTTGTTCTGTTTGTTGTTTTGGGGTGGGCTTTTGATTTTTTAAATTATGATTTATATATATACACATTATGCACATATTTGTGGGCAACAATAGTAGGGAGGGCTAAACCAGAGACTGTTTGTGTGACCATACTTTGGGTATATCCAGTAATTGGGTTTTATAATTTGGCTTGAAAACCTTAAGGCCCTTGGTTTGGTTGGTAGGGTTTCTTTTTTGCTTTGTGGAAGGAATTTATGTGCATTTCACCATTTTTCTGGTGTTTTTTTCTGAGAACTCATCTGCTGCTGTGATGCCATCACCAAAGAATGGTAATACTAGTAACTCACCTGGGAGCAATGTATTGATTCTCTCTTTGCTCCTTAGCACTGTATGCTTTTGTGAAATTCCAAATGCCCTTCCTCGTCCTGACTATCATTCCTTGATGGATAGAGTTGTGTGTACGTCTTTTTTCAAATTGCTGTCTTTTATAAATTCAGGTGTCGGATTACCATGGATGTAAAATCAGCGATCCGTACTGCTGGCTTGAAGATCCTGATAGTGAAGAGACGAAGGTAACCTTTCTTTGCATGGGAATGGCTGCTTTCACATGCTTCTCTTTTATAGGCCAGATGCACTGCTACTCTGCTTTTGAAGAACCTGCCCATACATTTTGAAAAGTTACGTAGTTAACAAAGGTGTAGTTCATGTTGTATCTCATGGCACCAACAGCAATGCCATTATTTTGTCCCTGTGTTTCAATGGGGGAAAGGTTGAATGGGCTTTGAGCATTCTGGCAAATGTCCCAGCCCATAGCAGGGGCATTGAACTAAATGATCTTCAAGGACCTTTCCTACCCAAACCGTTCTATGGTTCTATAAAAGTCTGGAGTACTTGGTGTAACTTAGATCACTGAATTTTTAAAACTAAACCCGTGCTTATCTTGCCCCCATTTTTCTTGGCCAGTTTGAATGTTCAAGGTGGTAGTGTCATACTGAAGAGAGAAGCATTAACCTTTTTTTTCCCTGTGTGTGCTTGGTTGGACCAGTCAAGGGCAGCTGTAAGCAACCAAACTCCCTCCTCCAGATATGTAAGGTATATTAATGTAATAAAAAAGAACCCGTGGTCAGGTGGGGAAGTTCCTATCACCCTTTGGGGAAAGGAAGTGCAGAATGTGAGTTCATGGTCTGCTGCTGTTTGGCCGTTGACTTCTAAGACAGATTGAGGAAACATCCCTGGCATAGCTGAGATGTGCTACACTGGTGAAACACTTCTGGTAATGACATAGGCTAAAACTGCAATACCACACTTTCACTGTTGTCTTGGCTTTGGCTTAGTTGGACTAACTTCAACTTCTTGGTTTGTTTTAACACTTTGTGGGAAATAAGCTCGTTTTCAGACTACAGCAAAGCCTTTTGTTGCTATGTTAGTCATGTACAAGACCTTAACTCACTGTCAGGCTAGGCAGTAATGCTGAGCTTATTCCAGACATGAGGGATGGACAAGTGATGAAAAAGTAGGGATCATGTGGGGTTGGGTTGTACTATTCTGAACATGTGTATATTTGATTTAGGACTAGAACTGAAACTCTCAAATCTAATCAAATGGATTTGATAATAGACCAGTGTTTTGTTTATGTTTTGATAAATTTTCCAATTGCACTTGGAAGTCACAAGAACTCTAATAAATTTTTCTTTGTAATTCTTAGGAAAGGTATGTGCTCTCTTGTAGGAGTTGCACTGAGCTACCCTTGGCTGAATATATATATGAACTGTAAATGCTGTGCAGGGTAATAACAAAGACTGGTCATGTTAAAACAGTTTCTGTTGTGAGGCTTTTTCTTGGGAAGTCTACTGGCAGTGGAATAATTACCTTGATAGAGTAACTTAGTAGAATGTAGAAAGATGATAGGTTGTAGAAAAGCATGGTTAAAAAGTATTTGTGGCATGTGTTTCTTAGATGAAATTTAGTTTGACTGTTGTTTTAGAATGACAATTGGCCTACTTAATGGCCAGACACTTCAGCCTCAAGTAGACCATCTCTACTTAGGTAGTACAATGTTTTAAAAATTGTTTTGCTTTCCAAATTATTTTATCTTCCAAAACAGCCATAAGAAGTTGCTTTACTTGGACCCTTATTCTGTACTTTCTGCTGCTAGCAAAGTCTGCCCTGGTTCAAGGTTTAGGATACATTTTCAGATGCAGATATCTACAGGTACAATAAAAATCTTTCTCTCTAGGTTCATGAAGGCTTACAGTTACTGTTAGCCCTGTAGCCTGGGTGGCATCTGTTTAGCTCAGCGTGATGGGTGGAATTGTTCACTGTGAGAGTTTCTGCTGACATACATTCTTGTGCTTTATATAGAGCAATATTTCAATTATGTATGGCTTTGTAAACATGAGTGCAGCTTCATGCTCAAAAGTGTGGAAACAGAAAGTTTCCAAACGGGACAGTATTCTTCTCCACAAAACTCTTTGAAAAATCTGTAATTCCATGCTCCTTTTTCATACAGCCGTGGCATTCCATGTACAAATAATCTTGGAATCTTTGGTGCATACTAGTTGGAAATGAGAAAAATATATTAAGTTCCTGTAAAAGCAAAATTATGAGTGATACAGTTATGAGTGTAATAATTAGTCTGTAAGCATGCTCTTGGGCAACAAATGCTTGTAAGAAAAAGTCTGTGTTTCTTCTTTGAATATCACTAATGAAAGCAGATGTGGTAAGATGTGTCTGTGCCATTAAAAGTGGGTAGGTAACACACAGTTCCAGTATACTCTTGCAGCAGTGTTGTCATTTTGGTCATGTTATTGATGGATGAGACAAAGATGTGTGCCAGTTTCTGTTCCCTACATATAACTGGGAAAGTGCTTTTGGCTGTCCAGTACACTGGATGGTCTTACACATGTTTTTATAAGCCACCGTTTCTCTGAAAATGTCACAGGACTGGGAGAAGTTAGTTTATTTGTATAGGATCCACGGCCCATATTTTTGTGTTTGTGATCTTTGAAATTCACATTTCCATTTAGAGAAACCAGTGCAGATACACACAATTCTTGGGTAGATTTGGTTAAGTTCTTTCACCATCTGATGGGGGGGCGGTTATAGCGATACAATGTGGAGGCTGCATGACTTACTACTGGGATGTGCTGTGCACATACTAATTCTTCACCTGAAGAATTAATACACGACTAAACACTGATAGCAGCTGGTGTGTGCCAGGTACTCTGCCTGTACAGCCACTGGCTTTTCTGAAGATGTGTGAAGCACAAGTTGTGCAATGTGGATTGTAGCCCTGCTGTTCTTGTGGGTCATGCCCTGCAATGAAGTTGTAACTCAGATGTTATAATGCGTTGATCTGGTTGCCCTGTGACAGATTCAGGACAGGTAGAAACAATAGGATCTTTCAAACTCTCTCCTGGAAAAGAGCCCCATGTAAGCAAGGGATGAGTGGATGGGATTTTGTGCTGGAGGTGAGAGGCTGGAGTCCGAGGGTGACGCTGCAGCTGCCACTGCGACATTTGGCTGTGAATTACAGCCACACACGGTGTCCTGTCCTACCTTCATGTTAGAGACAGAAAAACCTGCATGTCTGCTTGTTGGCAGCTGTGATTCACTTTAAGATGCTTAGGTATTAATTTTAGGTTAATGTACCATGCTATAGATAGGGATGATGAAACACCAACAGAGCACCAGGTTTTCCATGCATGCAGCAAACAGCTGGAGTGGTAATGGTTTTGATCTCTGTCCCTAAGTGTTTGTGACGGGAGCTGGAGTGTTTTAAAGAAACTAGACTTCCCAAAGTTTTCAGAGATTAGTATTTTTTTCCTAAGAACTGATCTGTGAGCATTACTTTGGCCTTATCGTAAAATACTGGCTGGAACTAATTCTGTGTGTTATGTTAATAATATGAACAGATGATGCACATGATATTTTGTCATCTTAAAGCTCTTCCCAGCTCCTGAAATAATAGTGTGGTCTGTGGGCAATATTTGTCATTTAGGCAAATATTAGAGTTTTTAAAAGCATAGTGTGCTTTGGACGTTGTTACCTTAGATTTTGGGGTTTTTTTGTGTGTTTGTTTGGGTTTCTGCTTGTTTATGGTTTCTTTAGTTGTTAAGAGTTTTGTTTTGGGTTTTTTTAAGGAGAAGGGCAGGACTGTCTTGTCTCTTGGCTGGTTACCTCAGTGTATGCCTTGGAGACTCATTATTCAAGATATAAATTGAGTCCTATTAAAGAATTGTGGCATAATGCAAATAAGCACGTAGGATTATTCATGTGTGACACTGTGTAATCTGTATGGGGGAAAGATGTCTGTGATGCATTGCTTCTGAAAGTGTCTTCTGTGGAAAATAGGCATTTCTGCTTGAGTTTATATTTTTTTGATTTTTTTTTTCAGGCATTTGTGGAGGCTCAGAACAAGCTCACAGTACCCTTTCTCGAGCAGTGTCCTGTTAGAGGACTGTTCAAGGAACGAATGACTGAACTCTATGATTATCCTAAATACAGCTGCCACTTCAAGAAAGGAAAAAGGTATGTGAGGAATGTCTTTGGTGATGAATGTGAAGCAAGTCAGAAGCAGCTATTAATTAGGAGAACAAATTATAAATTATAGTTGTATTTATTTTTTTATAGTTGCAAAGTAAGAAAACTAAGCCAATGTTAACATATGTGATTGAATGATGCAGAGCACTAGGTGCTTCACTCTCTCCAGTTCCCAATCATGTTATCTTCTTCTTTTGTTGTCTTGTCTTTTATAAGAGGAGGAATTTGTGAGTTTGTCAGAACTCAGACGATTTTATAGAATAATTGCTGTAAAAGTAAAGCTTCAAGGAGTTCTTTCGGAAGGGCTTGGTCACTGTTAGTATAGTTAAAGGCATGTTGTCTGAAGACAGCATAAGCCTATCATGTGTGTTCTATTCCACATATTTGCTAGAACCCTGCTCTTACGTTGGTCATCCTTTGAGCAGCTGGTAGGCTTTTTTTGTTTAGTCATAGCCAGTGAAAAGCAGTAGGAATTCCCTTGTGAGAAACTGTTCCTGTAGCTGCAGGGTATATGGGAAAAATCATTTGGAGGACTTGAAGCAACTATTGGAAAAAGATCTCTTTTCTTAGAAACAAAGAAATCCTGCTATATTCCAGGGCCTAACCTATTTATATCCCTGTTTTAATTCAGTGGCTAGATGAAGAGATGGTGTTTTTGTGTCTTACCCAGGATCTGGAGACTGTAGCTGTTACTGAATTTAATGTGACCTCTTTGAGAAACACTAGCAAGCTTCTAGAAAAAGGGAGTAAAGGGACTTAGCCACAGCTGAAGATTGTTTTAGCAGTTGGAAAAGAGGTAGTGTAAACAACCACCCACTCTTAATCATGGGGAACAGAGATAACATTTTTCACTATTTTCAATTTCTTTTATCCTTGTTGAGTGGGCACCCAGGTATGCCATATATGTGTTCACCATCATCCACACATAATGAGAAAGAGAGGATATATCTTGTTGCCTTAAGGTTTCTATGCAGATATTGAGAGGGATTTGTTTTAGTGATCTGTGCTGTGAGGAAGGCAGTGATACTGCTAAGGGAGGGAAGTTCTGTTCTATGTGGGGTTTGCTGAAGGTGTATGGTGGGGAGTGAACCTAGGCTGTTGGTGGATTTAATGTGCATTTTAATTGTCATGGATGTGGCACAACATATCAGTGTATAGAGGTGTGAGGTTTAAGCCCAGAAGCAGTGGAGCTGTTTAGGACAGTGCTGCATCTGGGGAAGTATGCCTTATTAAGTGAGTCAGGCAAAGCTTGTTAGCTTGTATGTGATGCTCATGCAGATGTAGCAGATGATCAGGTCTGGTCAGTGACTGCTCTGGATTCTCCCTGTGCAGTGCAAACATGTCTGGGTGTTGTTACCTCCAGTGCTCTTAAAGCTTAATGTTGCAGAAGGGCTCATGGCAGTGATAAATACAGTCTCTGCTAACAGATTCAAATTCTTAATTTAATGCAGCTGACTGTCCTCCAGGAAGAACATTTGTGCCAGGAGCTTGATGTGTTTGTGATTTATGACACTTTACTTCAACTTAAATAGATGTCTTTTTAGCCTTTCTGGGTGATACTCTGTTTCTTGGCATGTGCTGGATTTAAATCGGAGCAGTTCATATAAAATACAAATATAATAGCAAAACCCTATGTTGTGGTGTTTGAGGTGATCAAGAGGTCTCTACCAAGTTAAATAACACTCAGTAAGGTGTGGGGTAAGGAACTATTCTATTTGAAGAATTTTCTGAACTTCTCATGACACTTAGAAATCCTTAAATTTAACTATTCTGGTTTTCTGATGAAGAATAGCTGCTAAAGGACAGTATCTGAAGAGTTGCTCTGTAGAGTCGGCAGAAAGGAAGAGGTGCTGTGGCTGTCTTATTGCTTGACCTTTGCTTCCCAGCTTGTTGCCCAGCATTGCAGAGGTGAAATTGGCAAGAAAATGGCTGATCAAATAGAAAATTACTTTTCTTTTTCTTCTATTTCTTTTAACCTTTCAGTTTTGCACTTGCTGAACATTACTGTTCTTACTTGAACATATTACTAGCGGATATTGTTAACAATAAGCTGTTATTGTTTGTGAGTATGTTTTCCCCTTCTGGCTTTACCAAGTTCCCATGTTTGTACCCAAGTCCTTGTCAGTCTTAGGGAATATATGAACTTATATTTAGATTAGAATGTTGCTCTGTAAATTCCCCTGTTCCCCTAGGCAAAGCTGCTGCCTGGTTTTTTAAGTCATGTGTTTGTGTAGTAAAGTACTATGAAAATGGATGTTAATTTCTGTGAGCTCTGTACTGTCTTAGGATCTGAAGAGTTTCACTCACTAAAGACAGCTCTGTAATTGTCTGTTCCTACAACTTTTTCAAACACACATTTGTAGGGACATTGAAACAGTTTTGGTTCTGTTTGCTTTGAGCATAAGTCTGTCACCTAGTATGGATTGAAAGCAGCTGTATGAATGACAAAGCTGAGAACATGAGGGATGGGAACCTGTGCCAGCAGTTGTAACACAGAAATGCTGCAGCTGCCAGAGTTGCTTAACACAGACAGTTATGTGGAGTTTATACTATACTTAGAATTCTTTGAAATGCACTGTGGCAAATGCAACTTTTATTTTTAAAGGATATTTTGGATCCATCCTAGCCATGACTCCTACTCTGCTGTGAAACTTGTGTTTCCCTAACCTATTCATCTGTCTTTTATTTACTTCATGACAACTTAATACAAGTTTTTTTTGTGCTTGCCTAACTTAATTTTTCCCTCTTGTGTTCTTTTTAGGTATTTTCACTTCTACAATACTGGGCTCCAGAATCAGCGAGTTTTATATGTACAAGATTCCTTGGATGCTGATGCCAAAGTTTTTCTTGATCCAAATAAGCTTTCTGATGATGGCACTGTGGCCTTACGAGGTTAGTGAGACAGCAGTTCCTGCTGAGTAAGTCTCAGTCTTCAGCAGAAGTTGAAAATTTAATCTAAGTAATTACAATAGCCCTATGTGGACTTGTATGGTGTGTCAGAAGAACACTTCTAAATCTACATTGTATCCACAATTAACTTGGTTTAGGTTCCCAATGCTTTTTTTCACAACTCTGTAATAACAGGTTTCCAGTGAAATATGAGCAGCTCTTGAGGCTGTCCATAGCAAGGAAAAAAGTTTATGTATTTATATTGATTAGTTCTCTTAAAATTGTATTTTGCAGTTTTAACACAAGCCAACAAGTTACAGTAAGAAGGAACATAGCATTAACTTCTATGATCACAAAGTTGTTTGTGTTCACTAGGGCTGTACTTCTCTTAGCTGTCAATTTTCACACTCCCTACTTGCTCATTTTTAGAAGCAGGCTCTTGGACCTAAAAGTCTTCTAAGTCTTTTCAAGGACAGTTAATATAAACTGCCATCAGAATTAGTGAATGTTTCTCTAAAAGTGACCTAGCTGATAAGAATCAATATGGCTTTTTTTTATGGTGAAGTCCTGCCTTAATTGTGTATATTGCATTCACATAATCTCTGTGTATTTCTAGAAGTCTTAATAGCATAGTCTCCTTCCAAACAGCTGTGTAACAAGAGGGAAACCTTCTGGTGTTGATTTAAGATCAGGGAAAGGAAGAACTGATGGGCTGTCAAGTGGAAATCACCAGTAAATCCCTGTCAGGGACTGTGCTAGGATTTGCAGTGTTCATATGCTGAACGTATTAGAAAAAGGAGTGAGCAGTGAGGTAGCAGAGTTTGGTGACAGTACAAAGTTACTCCTGGCTGAAGAATGACTAAAGAGTTGCAGGAAGACCTTAATAATAATTTAAGTGGGCAATAAATTAACAGGCCTTTGTGCAGATAAATTAAGTGATGTACAGGGGACAAACAATCCTAACTTCATTTATGGAGGAATGGATGGAGTGAACTCTTGAGCTCATGGTGACCTCTTGGGAACAATGCTTGGAGTGTAATACATAATTCCATGAAAATGTCAACTTGGTTCTTGGTAGAAGACAAACAAGTACATCAAATACCAATTTATTCATCAGAAAGAAATTTTTCCCTGGAAGCGTTCAATAAAAACTCAATGTGGCACTCAGTGCTGAGATTTAGTTGACAAGGTGGTGATCAAAGATTGAACTCTTGGAGGTCTTTTCCAGCCTTCATGATTCTGTGATTCTATGAAACAGAGAACAAAACAAGGAGACACCATTACATTAGCAACCCAGGAGTTTATACTGTACCAACCCTAAATCAAGTTGCAGTCTCCTCAGTTCAAAAGGGGCTCTGAAATACAGGTTGGAGGAGGGCAATAGGAACAATCAAAGAAAAAACTGAGTGTGCCTGGATTAATCAGCTTGGAAAAGGTGATAGCAAGGATATTAGAGGTCTTCAGAATCATTTGTGGCATGCAGTAGGATGGAGAGAAGGAATACGGGTTGATTAGTCTTTTTTTTATTACAAGAATGAGGGAATATCAAATGAAAGCAGTGGGAGTCAGGTCCCAAGCAAACAGAAGAAGGTGATGGTTCATGCTGCAAGAAGCAGATCTGTAGAAACCCTTACCAATGGATGGTGGTGGTGGAAAAAGGCAATCTGGACATAATCAAGGAGAAGGGAAGCATTCAGGAGTATTAGCCAACTACTGCATGAAAACGGAGTCTGCTAAACTGAAAATGACTGGAGATAAGAATATTTGAGGGAAATATTACATCTGCTTGCATTGTTCTTGCATTTATTCCTGCATTTTGTTCTTGTGCTTGCATTGCACGGTATCAGCACAGACTGGGGAACGAAGAGATTGAGAGCATCCTTGCTAACAAGGACTTGGGAGTCCTGGTGGATGAGTGGCTGGAAATGAGCCAGCAATGTGAGCTTGCAGCCCAGAAAGCCGATTTAATCCTGGGCTGCATCCAAAGCAGCGTGGCCAGCAGGGCAAGGGATGGGATTCTGACCCTCCACTGGGCTCTTGTGAGACTCTGCCTGCAGCACTGCATGTAAATCTAGGCCCCCATTCTAGGAAAGACATGGAGCTTCCAAGACATTGGAAGGAGTCCAGAAGAGGGCCATGAAAAGATAAGAGGCCTGAAGCATCTCACCTGTGATGAAGGGCTGAGACAGTTGAGATTATTCAGTCTGGAAAAGAGAAAGCTGTGGGATGACCCTATAGTAGCTTTCCTGTACCTAAAGGGGGTCTACAAGAAAGCTGGAGAGGGACTTTTTACAAGGGCATGTAGTGATAGGACAAGGGAGAATGGTTTTAAACTGAAAGAGAATAGGTTTAGATTAGATATTATGAAAAAAATCTTTACTGTGAAGATGGTGAGGCACTGGAACTGGTTGCCCAGAGAAGCTGTGGATGTCCCATACATGAAAGTGTTCAAGGCCAGGTTAGGCAGAGCTTTGAGCAACCTTTGTCTAGTGGAAGGTGTCCCTGTCTACAGCAGGAGGGTAGGAACTAGATGATTTTTAAGATCCCTTCCAAGCAAACCATCCCATGATTATGTGGTTGTTCTTACTTGTGTGGGTATCACATTGTGGTTACTCCTGAGGACAACTGGGTGGAATTGTGTTCTGAATCAGAATTGCCACTCCTACATTCTTATGGGAGAGAATATATTGGTGTGGCACAGTGGTGCCTCTCAAAACAATCATGTCTGTGAAATGCAGCTTTTTCTTAGGTCATTTTTTGATAGATACTTTCAGGTCTGTACAGGCCTATGATGTATCAGTCTCTTTGCTTGACTTGATTTGCAAGCATGAATTTGATCTTCATCAACTACAATGGAAGCTCTTTATTCCTCACTGCTTGGATAAACAGTGTATATTGTGTATATTGTATATATCACAGGTCTTAGCTGAAAATACTGGTAATTAACCGTTTGCGTGCTAGTGGCAAAGTTTCCCAGTTACTTCAGTTTTCAGTGTTTTAAAGGGTCTAGTTTTCAGTGACTCCATTTTTTAAGTGGTATTTACACTATTTCAGGATACATAGCTTGCATCTCTGTTAGCTTCTTTTTAGTTTCTCTCTTAAAATTTCACTAGAGTTCTTTACCTGTGTTCATTTTCATTTTCTAGCTCTTTCTGCCAAGCTCAAACCATAATTGGCTGGGCATAAGTTATGTTACTTAACGTGGATACACTTATTGTGCCTAAACTTGGATCTGTGAATTAATTGGGAAGTCCACAGAGACTGGAAAAGTGGTGTGAATCTCAAGTGATAGCAGATGTAATGTCTTGCACTGTTTTTTAGAAAATAAACCTTCTCTTAGTGTTTGGTGAACAGTTTTTTTAACTAGTATCCCAATTTAATCTCTCTTCATTTTGTTTGTTTCCAATTTCCTAGGTTATGCATTCAGTGAAGATGGTGAATACTTTGCATATGGCCTGAGTTCTAGTGGCTCTGACTGGATTACTATCAAGTTTATGAAAGTAGAAGGTCCTGAGGATCTCCCAGATACACTGGAGAGAGTTAAATTCAGTTGCATGGCATGGACCCATGATGGAAAAGGCATGTTCTATAACTGCTACCCGAAACAAGACGGGAAAAGTGATGGTAGGTATGACCATTCTAATTGCATGCTATGTGGAAGCAAAATCACTTTTGCAGTGAATTGGTGCTATAAATAATGAGCTCTACAAATCCATATTGAAATAAGTAGCTGTATTGGTTGTGCAATTACAGATCAAATTATGTCTTGTATCGCCAAAAGCCTATGTTCAGTTAGAGTTAGTCACTTCTTGTCTGCCTGCCCCACTTTTTCTCATGAAAGTTTGCTGCTCCTTTTCTTTTCCTCTGGGATGATTTACTTAGGTTCCATATTGTTGGTGGTGTTGGCTAGAATTTGATGTCTGGTGGCAGCTTACTTAGATCTTTCTCCTTATGCATTTGTGTGGGCATAGATAAACTGCTTTGGGAGATTGACCTGATGAATAGCAATGTGAGGCATAAGGTTTTTGTTGTTCAGCCAGATTAATTCATGTGTGGTTCATAGCAAAGCAAAATGAAATGTTTATGCAAGCAAAATTCAAGGAGCCTCGCACAAAGTGGAATAAATTGCGGAGGAGCATCATTGGGGAAGGAATTTAGCAGCTTTTATTATAAGGCAGAGCTACTGAAAAGTTTCTTCTGGAGAAGTGCTCTTCGTTAAACTGGAGAGAGCCTTAATTTTACCTCTGTATTTGCTTCTGAAAGCTATAATTTTGCCAGACATGCAAGATAGACACAAACCTTGTTTTGTTGAGGTTTTTTTTTTTTTACCTCCTGTATAGTTCAACAGCTGAAATGTTGGAAAATGTTGCAAGAATGAAATTTTTAAAAAATTAAATCAAGTGCACCTCATGCAGTGCTTTAAAATACATCACTTGTATATTTTCAGCAAATGGAAGTATGAAGGTTTCTAGGAATGTTAATTAGCAGTAAATATCCCCTTAGTTGCACTGCGTGAAATGGAATTGAAAATGTTATTAGAGGGTGTCAGGGGTTCTTGTTTTTCTTCGCTTTGCTTGCTTTTATTTCTAGAAAGCAAAGCTTGAAATGATAAATCTTCAAATTTGAAGAAGATATTATCAACAATAAAAGGAAAGGGTTACCTTTTTAAGCAGGTTTCCAGCATGAAGTTTTATCTTGTTTTGTAGGACAATGTTTGTTTGGAGGGGAATGATTGTAGCTTGGAACCATTCCTAGTTCTCTCTTCTGAAGTTCTCTTTTATATACAAAGGGATACACAAGTTTCTAAGGGTTTCATATGATTATTGCATTTCTTTGAGAACTTAATGGTTTAAATATCTGCATTTCACTAGGCACTGAGACCTCCACTAATCTGCATCAAAAGCTGTATTATCACATATTAGGAACTAACCAGTCAGAAGATATCCTATGTGCTGAATTTCCTGATGAACCAAAATGGATGGGTGGAGCTGAGGTATGGTAAATGTCATGCACCTTACCATTATCACGTTCTGTTTTTCATATTCTAACAACTGATAGCGGATATTAATTTGAAAACATTTTGTTAAAAGAACACTTTTTATTAGTGTTGTAGAGTTGACAATTGAACTAAGAATCACTGATTAAGAATTCCTGAAAATAAGACTGCCTAATTTGCTTTAAATCACTCCTCCAGCCTGCAATGACACAATCATATACCCTTTTTCTTCACTGAGGTCATTCTGCCTAATACACATTCCAAGACAGAGAAGATCATTTGATGGACAGTGTGGCACTGTTCTTGTTTCTTCTTGGTCGGTGTTTAGCCCAAGCTTGTACTTCCTGCACAAAAAGCTTGTTCTAATAGTCAGCATGTCTGGATATTCCCTACCCTATATTTATTTGGTTATATTTAATTTTGCAATGTCTTCCCTGAAAAATATGTTTATCTGTTCTGCTTAATTGAGGAATGGAGATATACAAGTCAAAATCTCTTAATACTCTGTGTATAATTGGAGAACTCTAAGTTTCCCTACAAGTTTTATCAGCACATATATGGTACAGACTGTGTTACTGGAAGTGGAATTGATTTTCTAAGCTTATTTTGTTGAACTACTATATAGTGCAAAATCCCAGTAAACCTTTTGTAATTAATGTTTTTTATTCCCCATATTAGATTTAGCAATGTGCAGTTGAGTGCACTTATTTGAAGTGCTGTGGAATGTAGTGATGGTCATTCCATTTATCCATGAACTGACATTTTCCCTGTGGATGAATACTTGTAATACTCTGTACTCTCCTGCCTACTATGTTTGATCAGTACATTTTGTTTCTACATTGGTCTCTTTTTTGTCTGATACTTTCAATGAATATGAAGTGGTTTTAGCCTGATTTGGGGTACTCAGTTCCTGCAAATACTTTTCTCTGTGAGAACCTCTTTTGAAAAATGTGATCATCAGTTTGTGTCACTTTTCAACACGTTAACCCATGAAAATGTTAGGGCTGTCTTCACTGTAGGCTGCCAGAAAACAAAGGTTCTTTTAAAGGTCAGGAGAAAAATATTCTGCAATTAAAAAAAGAAACCAAAAAACAACAAAACCCAAACCCAAACAGTGCAATTGCAAAATATGGTTTCATCCCTGTGCAGTGGGTCAAAAATCTTATTTTCAGGCCATTCCAACAAGTTTTCTGGTCAGTTTTTCTAAGTTTTTAAGAAAGTGGAAGACCACAAAGTAATGGGGGAAAAATTAAAATGTCATTAGAGGAAATCAAAATTGTATGGCTGTTTGGTGCTGTCCTGAATATACTTCTTGGTGCTAAGATGCTGCTATAGGTTTTAAAATACAACTTTGCAGAGCTCAACATGTTATAAAATGCATGCTTTCATGTGTTTCTGTCAGATAAATAAAAAAAGGGTTTTATTTTACCAGCTTTGCTAGTCCTACTAGCTAGAGACATTGTGTTTTACATAAGCTTCAGTGAAGACAGTTGAATTGTGGTGTGGGTGTTCTAGTCTTAAGTACCAAATCTTTCTCTGTGGTGGGGGGAAGAGTTGAACTTTCATACCTAGGTTTGAACAGAATTTGCAGATCCTGCAACCAAGGTCAAGGAAGAGAAATACCTCGCCTTGCAAGTGAAAAGCACCTGATGAGGAGATCCTTGAGAGACTGCAAAATTAATAATCTTGCCATGATACTTCAGAAAAAAATAATCTCAGGTGTGCTGTAGGGAGTCGAAGTAGAATGTATTTTCAATGGAGATAGGAAACTAGGTCATTCATAAGGACAAAAGAGGGCTGTATAAAATTTTGTCAGCTTAATATATTTACAAGACAATATGCAAGCAAATAGCTTCAGGGTTCTTTTTCTTATTGTACATTCAACACCAACCCCAAATATGCTTGATTTAAACAAAATCTGTGGTGCCGAAAATGATGTTGGCAGAGAAATACAGATGCATTTCCATTTCTTCACTTGAATGGGTTGTTTCTGAGGAAAAAATCTGGTTTTTGTTAGTCAGATATGTAAATTTTGAGAAAGAGGCTGTCAAATCTTTTTATTAGTCTGGAAAAAGCGTAAGCATTTCTGGTACGGATTCTAGAATGGTGAGAGAGTTGTGAAGGGCAGGGATAGCATTTAATTGAATAACAGCCCAGCAGAGGGCAGTCCGGTATGAAGATTTTTAAAACCTTGGCAATGTCATAGGTACTCTGGGAAAGCAGGAGCTTCCCATGCTTCTCTGTTGAAGTGTCATTTTCTTGCTTCTTCTCCAGACTGACTGAACATATCTCTCTTTCACAGACAGACTGTTATTCTCAAAGTTAAACAATAAGTTATGTAACAGTCTTTCACAGTTGGTAGTGCGAGAAGTCCCTGTGGTATCAGCAGGAAAGTAAACAGAACAGAAAGGAGTGGGTGAGAGGAACCCTCCTATCCCAATTCTGCCAGCAGTAAAATAAGTACAATTTTTCATGTTTTCTAACAAACACTGTTCACTGTCTCTGAATTGACAATTTTTTTTTTAATTCTTGATTTTATATTTAGAGCTGTCAGTTAACATCAGTGGTTCTAAACCAGGAGGGTGGTCTCACAGATGAAATTCAGAGCACAGAGGAATAGGCTGTGCCAGATGTGTTCTAGCTATAGTGGTTTCACTGTAGCAACATAGAAGCATCCACAGGGGAAGAGTGAGCAGCATGGAGGACTGAAAACACTCCCAGTTCACTCAAGTGAGACACACTGCTGGGTAAAACAGGGCTGTGGGAATTTTTCTAAAGCCTGACACTGTCTTAGTCAAGGATGTATCTTGAATAGAAGACTAGTATGAATGTCTTCCTACAGCCCTGGCAGTAGGCCCAGCGAATTTTACTCGTAAGAAAGTGGCAGGTAATCGTGGCTGCACATGGGACTATGGGAGCTGATAATCTCTTACATAGCCAGGTTCCAGATGCTTTGGTGCTTTCATTGCTCAAAAGCAAGCTGAAAGCCACAGTAAAAATTGTGTCTGATGTTAGTCATCACAAAAGGCTACTGATTTTGTTCTGTGCTAGGCTTAAGAAAGAGAATGCATGTAAATATGAGTGTACATGTTGCTGTGATGATCTAGGGTCAAAATCCCTGTTCTCTGGCTTTGGTATGGCTCCTTCAACCCCAAAGTTATCAGAGGCTCAAAAGGATATGGTCAGAATAGAAGTGTTCTTTATACCAGCACATTATCTAAAATCCAAGAATAAAAACCCAGTTAGAATAAGAGATTTTAATTAATGCCCAGAGCAAGTTTTCTAACCTGGGGAGTGGGTGGATAGAACACATCAGAATGTTGTTTCCATATAACCATGTCCATGTCCTGCATAAAGTATGTCAGGCCTGTGCTTCAGAATGTAGGAAGGGGATTCTGATGGACCTCATCCTGAAATTTTGCATTCCTGTGATCACCCATCATGAGGGCTTCTAAAATCTGGTCGATTCTGAAACTGGTACTCTGCAAACAGAAAACAAAACAGCACCTTTACAGCCTGAGAGTGGCAGCTTCAGGTGGCTTGGATTGTGCAGACAGTCCCAAGAGGTTGCTTTGTGAGAGGGAGTTCATGCCCCAATCCTCAGCGTCTTAAAAGACTGAGAACATAAATGTGATAGGAGTTATTTGCAAGCTTCAGTGACTTTCTGGCATCACTGCAAAGGTAATATCAGAACATAGCTTTATGTTCCCTTCATTAAAAAAACATAAAACCAGTACAACACTCCACAACCCCCATAAAAACCCCACAAAAACCCACAACTCTTTACAAAAGAGTTTCCTATTCTAGGAAAGAAAATAGCTTTGATTTTTCTAATAAATGTGAGATAATAAAAGTGGAATTTGAGAGCCTACTGTGGGGGTTCTTTGTCATCATGCAGGGAGATCTTTGCAGCACAGGCGCATGTGCACATCTGTGATGGCAGAACACTTGAGGCTGTTCAGATAATGTAATTGCTCTTTACTTGCCAAATCTTTCATCAAATTTTACAGTAAATATTTTTCTCTCTGTAGAACCAAAGTTCTTTCTGGATTTTTGTGCTTTATATTTTCCTTTGTTCATCTGATAAAAAGCTTAAAAATACTCATAAATAACGAAAGAGGTACTTTCTGCAGCAAATGAAAGGTTTCTTGCATGTAAATTCTTCTTAGTGGAGTCATATCCAGGGTCAGTGGTATTATGCAAAAGTCTGCATGCAGCATATATCTAAAGTTAAGGGAGTAATTTATGTTACGAATCTGTTTTATTGTGGTGACTGGGTACATTCCTAAATAAGTATTTTTTAAAAAATCTATTCAGTCACTCTGGGTGGTTTTAAGCTGTAACATCCATAGCATATAGTGAAAATTGTAGCAATGTTAAAATGCAGTTTATTGATGCAATGAGTTTTTAGTTTCTAGTTATTAATGCCATGCATTGCACGGTTGCATCTTTATTGCCACACATCTTTCTTTTTCTGGGTGATCTAATCTTTCATGGCTGGATACATTACAGTTAGTAATTTGACCTTTTAGCTCTGTTGGAAAGCTTTGATTCTGTCTGTGATTTTTTTTAAACCTTGATTATTTTTTTGTGTGTGATTCATTTGCTGTGCTTCATTGGAAGTGCATTAGATAGCAATGACAATTGCTCAGTTTCATATGCAAAAGGCACCAGTGCGTGAGGTGCGGTAGTTTGTGAAATAGCTGCAGATGCAGATCACGTTGTAGATTACCATAGTGTTAATGCCTGCAGTTAAGAAGAGAGTTTATCTTTTTCTCAACACAGGCATAGGATCTAATAACTGAATTTTATTTATTTTATTTTTAGTACCTTGTTACACCAAAACAAATTAGGCAGTGATTAGATACACCTTGATAATAAAGATCATTTATTACCAAGGTGTATCAAGATACACCTTGATAATAAAAAAGGGCAAAGGTAGCAAAACTTTATTATCTATAAAGGAATGATGTATATATATATAGTTGCCTTAATAGAATATGACATACTCTAAGGGCCCCTATTTGTGTACTGAATATAGAGAGCTCTTCCTTATCCTGAATCTGGCAGTTGTGACTGTCCAGGTAGTGTTCACAGAACTTACATTAATATTCACTGTTGTATGCACATGACTTGAAAGTAGAGCACTCTAATATCTCTCGTATTGACATTTTAGTTGAGTGATACATAAAGCCAGGAAGTCTAAAAACCCAACGGCTTTCTCATGTTCATTCTTTTTTGTTGTTGTTTGTTCAATTATGTATGAGTTTTTGGTCTGAAATCTGCTGCTGCTGCTAGACAAAATATTTAAGTTTGTTTTTGCTGTGGGTCCTCATAACCCTTTGCAGTTCCTTATATGGCTTGTGTAATGAATTAGTTGTATTTTGTAACAAAGGAGAGATTTCGGTGGTAAGAAGATTCTTTTTACTAATTAGACTTCAAATAATTTTTCTTATTTTGGTGTTCCTTGATATATTGAAGTTACAGATAAACTTCTTCTTCTGTTAATGTTTGTCTTAGCAGTGGTTACTATTCATCAAAATAGAGAGAACAGGTAACATTGAAAGGAAATCACTAGGCAGAAAAACAGCCCTGAGAAAACAATCCACTATAAACCAGAACTCTACTGTAAAGGAGAATTTAAAAGTTTTGATGCTTGAAAGACTAGATAAAACTTGGGAGTACAGCGATCTTAGTGATACTGTTGTGTATGTTTGTAGGTGTAATGATGGTCACAACAAATATTTAAGGAATAGTAGATCTAACAAACTCAAAATTGCCAACTGACTGAAGGACAGTAGTAGTGAAACTAAAAGCTACGTACCAACATCGGCTCTTTGAAATAATCCTTCCTTTACTGGTGCTGAGTTAGGGATTAGTGCTGTGTTATGCCAGTAAAATCATTGTTATGCTGAAGGTTTTCAAAAGCTCCAGCTGAAAGGCTGCAGGATTTCTTCTGTCCTGTTTTGACAGATACTAAATGTTATTTTAAGAGGTGCAATTGCTTTATAGCCTGCTTACCTTTTACCAGTGGGTGTTGTTTGAAATGATAGTAATTATTTTAATGAGAAAAATGTGCACTGACTGGCATTCCAAATCTCTCTCAGAAATTCTTGAGATATGTTTCCTTTTCATCTTAAATGTGGGAAATCAGGTCTGACATTGCAGCTGTCCCCCTTATGCTAAGCCATGAATGCATTCTGAGACTTGAGTGAGGAACTAGTATGAAATTTTAGTTCATAAATTTGTGAGCCAAGAGCAGGGATTGCAGCTCAGCTCATGAAGATGATGTAGCAGTGTAAGAATAATTCAAATGATAGTTGGTAAATCCTATTTCCTTTTGCCATCCTGAAACCCAGACTCTTATCTGTTTACAGTGTAGGGTCAGTGGCATTTGGGCTGTGATTACACATTCATCAGTGCTGCAATCTGAGCTGCCTTAAGCAATCTCTACCCCTCTTATTCATGTTTCCAGCTGTTTGGTGTTGTGTGTTAGCTTGGCCATTTGTGCAACTGAACAGTAAACTGATTGAGATACTAATCTGGCAGAGGGTCTTCTTTTATTCTTGTTTTGTTTTTTTTTATTGTGGATTGTTTAAGTATTTTTTCCTTTTTCTTTCTCCTTCCCCTCCTGGATTCTTTGTTTTGTTTGTTTGGGTGTTTTGTTCCTCTGGATTCTTTCTTCTTTTCTGGTTCTTAGAGGTTTAAATTTTTTTGTTGTTGTTGAACATGTCATTTTTTCAGTTGGATCCGTTCCCTGAGCTGATGTACTTCACAAATGGTGGATGCTTATACTGGCATGACATGGGGAATGAACTTACATGGACACAAGCAGCTATAGCAGTAGGAAGAGCTAGAGGTGGAGACTGCATAAGCTGATGTTGCTGCCAAGATCACTCATCAGACTGTAACTTTGCAGTGTAGATGTCTAAATCTGCAGTATAATACTGAACATTTTAGCATGCTGCTGTCAACCATCTTGTCCTGTTTCTGTCAAAATCCTTTGGGTTGTAGAACTCACTGGTATAAGAATAGCTTTAGTGATAGAGACACACTTTATTGGTATCCCACCAGCAAGATGCTTTGGGAGTTCTTACTTCAAATTAAACATAAACTGCTATCAACTCTTAACTAGTCCAGCTGGGAATATGGAAAGAAAAATTAGATGTACTCAGATTTGCTGTCATCAGAGATCCTGAATTGCCCTTGCAACAACATCAGAAATTTGCACATCTCTGTTCTTTCTTGGGTAAAGTTGTCAGTCTTCTCTTAACTTTTACTCACAGAATCAAAGAATAAATTTATGTGGGTTCTGATCTGATGTGACTAAAAGAGTTTAGTGTGTCATACTCTTGAGTATAACTGAAATCTGTATTTTTATATATAACTTAAAATTATTTGTTGTTTTTTCAGCTGGTGAGGAAGTGAAGGGAACTTTCACAAGTGAAGGTGCTTTCACAAGTATGGACAGTTGTTTAAGCAGCATATTGCAATCATTTTCTTAATAAAAATTCACACCTGCAATTATTGCTTACCTAAAACCACTGAAGATGTATCTTTCAAGCAAGATCACCTAATCTTGGTTTCCATTTCTGGATATACTTGTTTCTAGGTGCAGGGTGCACTGGTAAAGAAGATGTCTTTGCTGTTTCATATAATGGAGTGGGATTTTGGCTACAGTAGCAATCTTAGGTGTTCTTTTCTATTTGTCTTGTGAGCTTTCAGCTGTATGGACATTTTTTGTGGTATAATTAGATCATAACAAAATGCCTGTAATAATATGATTTGGAAACACTTATTTGGGGATTGCTTTTGTTTCAAGGAGTGTTTGGTTGTTGGGGGTTTTTTATTATTTTTCATACACTTAGATTTGTTTCTGTTCTACTAGGTCCCTTTCTCTAGGTGTCTTTAGAATGGTAGATCTGTTGGAATAGCAATATAATTAGAACCTAATTCTTCTGAAATTTATTTTGCACAAGTCATTCTACAGATATTTTGCATAACAAATGTTACAAATATGAACTGAAATATATCTAAGAAGTAATTACAATATAAGAATTGTTTTGAAGCTGTGTATAGTGCCAAGTGGAAAATTTCCAGAACCCAGATTTGATATTTTGTGACTGGGGCTTTAAATTTCCATTAGATATGGTCATATAAGAATGTGGACAGTAAACAGCCTTTTCTATCAGCTCTGTTAATAAAACATCAAAATTTGGTAATTTTGGAATATACTCAAAACATGCTCAGTCAGGAGAGGGATACAAGGAGCTTTTCCTTGTTTGACTTGCTCTTTCAAAAGCTTTGTCCAGAAATGTAGTGTGTCTGCAAAGCCTGAGTAGCAAGAAGGATTAATTGATGACTTTCTGTACTAGCAGACAACATTTCAGAATTTCTGTTGTGTGTGTACGTGCATGTGCAAAAGCGAACCAAGAAGCTTCATCAGATAATTTATAATGTGTTTGTAGCTTGTAATGTTCTTTTAACAGCAGCACTTGATTTTTCTGCATGTGTGAACTCACTTTTCAAGTTGGACTTCTTTTTTCCAGAGGGTGAATTGTCTTTGATTTTTCTGTAACTTCTTACAGGTGTCAGATGATGGTCGGTATGTGTTGCTGTCTATCAGAGAAGGCTGTGATCCAGTGAACAGATTGTGGTACTGTGATCTACAGAAGGAGTCTCAAGGTATATCAGGTATGTGTTGCTTTGTAAGTTTGCTTCCTTTTAAGACAATATAAGATTTGAAATAACTTATGTTTGAATGGAAAAAAAATATATAAATACATATATATTTTCAAATACATGTATTGCTTAACCACCTTAATGCAGAAATTAGATAAAACAAGCACTACTAGCATTCCATTTTCTGTTATGTATCAGTAGATGAAAAACTCCATTCTTCATTCTGTAGTCTGTTTAAAAGGTCACAAGGAAAAGTTGGTATAGTATAAGCAGCTGTATCAGTGCGTGTTCCATTTCATTCTACACAACTAATACTTTTCCATGTTAAAACTCTTTTTCATATTTTAAAAATTTCACATATCTCCCTTCAAGTGCTGATACCACTTTTTTACAAAAAGTGACGAGCTTATAGGTAACAATTTTTTCCTATGTATAGTACTAGGAAATAAAAATCCTCCAGTGTTCTTTGGTAGCAGTATTGCTGTTACAGTAGAAGTATCAACTCGTATTTCAAATGCACTTTCATGAAGTGCTCCTTTCTTGCCTTCTAGTTGGAGTAGCCTTCGGTTTTTATGTATTAGGCTTTGTGGCCACAATGGTATGAGCTGAAAGTATGGCACTTTATACCACATGGCTGTTGTTAATTGTTGGCATAGTTAGCTGGTTTACTGATTGGTAGTTTTGTATTTCCAGAGTATTGGATTATTGAAAGGTGTTTCTCAATTTGTCTTTTGCATAGAACACAACTTAACTTTTCTGATTCTTGCAGCTTCTCTCTTCAGAAACTTCAGAAACAGAATAAATACTGCAGTAGCTCTTTGTTGAATATTGGATCTCAAGAAACTTGTTCTCTTGTTTATTAACAGAATACTTCAGGCTAAGGAGGGGACACTACTACTGTCTTGTCAACTGACTTGACAACCAAACTTCAGCCAAGGCTGCCAGCAACTTCCACATGCACAGCCAATTTTTTGTTATTTGTACATACCAGGTCAGGCAGGGCACCTTTCTTTCTTTGGCTTCATGATCACCTTGGGAATTTATCATCAAGGCACTGTAGAATTCTAGATTGCTTGAGCCCTAGATTACATTGTCCTTCCACACAAAAGGCATCACAGTGGCTAGAATTTCCATTGTAAGGAGTATGGCCTGTGAACATGAGTCTTCTTCCAGTTGTCTGAAGAAGGCATCATCTACTTCTTCCTGATTAGGAAGTCCATCGCATGTACTACTACATACAGTAGAGTACTACTACGTGCCCTATAGCACATAGTAGTATATACCACTACAGTAGTACCCATGCTGGTCTGCCTGTTATTCTTAACCTTTGAGCTACTTAACCATTTCCTGAACATTCCTAAGGCAGAACTCCACAAATTCCAGCTGTTCTTTTACATAAAAGGCTGCTCATCTCCTCACCTTACCAACCTATCCTTACTAAAAAACCTATCCGTGGTAGCACAGCATTCCTGTGAGCTGTCCCACCATGTCTCCATTATCCCAATGAGGTCATAGTCCAGAAAATGCACACAGACTGTAACTCCTCCTGTTTGTTCCCATGTTGTGTGCATCAGCATAGAGGCAGTTCAGGCAGGCACCCAAGTTTGCTGACTCCTCAGTACAGGTTTGAGAGCTTTCTACATGAGGCTGTTCTGCAGGCACTTCCTTCTTTACATGCCTATGCTTGGAGAGACTCCACTTCAGCTCTGTTTTGTGGATTGCTGTGTCTCTCTCATTCTTACCACCCAGGCCCTTGGCTTGCCTGCCCCATCCACATCTTCCTTATTTTTCGAGGAATCACTTTCTCCTGTTTTTTCTGGTTTAAAGCTCTGCTTACTGTGTTGTCTAACCTGCAAGGATCCTTTTGCCTTGCTTAATCCAGTGGACAGCAGTGCAGCAATAGTACAGAATGGGGTAACCTAGAATTGCTGCCAAATCATTGATTTTTCTCTTGGATATGTATGGATGAATGTCTTCTGTTCCCTATTTGCAGCCTGCTTTCTATGGAAATAAGAGATACTTAATCCCACTTTGCTTTTGGAAGCGTTGGCTCCCAAATGCAATCAGTGGTAATGGAAAAGCAGGAGTCCCAGTGGTCCAACCCTCACAAGAATGTGTGGGAGGTCAGTTGGCCAGGCACATGTGAGACCATAAGCTTGTGGCATAAATTTAATCTTGTTATACCTTGAAGACTCACTCAAATGGACACCCTTACGGATACCTGAGATGTGGAGAAGGCTTCAGAAGAAATTTTTATCATGTTAGACTTGAGCCACTTTCAGTCAAAGTTCTCTCTCCTGTGTATTCTCGGAGATACAAAAGTCAATGAAGATTTGTCTTCCAACTTTGATATTCATAACAGCTCTCTCCTGTGTGAATTCTTGGATGACACTCTGTTTATGCTGAATCTTAATATAATTAAGTTAGAATGTCAAATGACTTTATACAAACCCATATACCACTAGGTTCCACTATTTCACGTGTTCAGAGACTTGTCTCTTCATTGCATACAAGACTGTCTGTCTGTTGTACTCATTTAAGAGGACTTTTAAGATGCACCCTTCCTGTACAACTTTATTTGTATCATTATGGTGTTCAGCAGGGCTTTGTCATCACTGGGAGGTTGTGGTGACCTGAGATAAAGTTTCAGAACCCATCTGTGGATTAGAAGGAACAGTTGTAAGCATCGCTACATTTCTAGAGAGCTCCTTAAACAACCTGGTTTTTATTCTGATTTTTCTCAGAAGTGCCCTCTGTAAGTCATAGATCAGTTCACAGTGTGTTAGACAAGTGTGCTCTCAGAGTTGAAATAAAGTCTAACAGTGAAGACTGTTGAATAAATGGGGAAATGCATTGTAATATTGTAGGCAAGTAATATTGGCTGATAGGAAGGTGTATGATTTAAAGGATCCATAGGGTGGAGAAGTGGAGTAATTGTGTTTGGGTTTAAATTTGTAAACCCATTTCCTTGAATGGGCTATTGGCTGAGTTGGGTATGTAATAACAAGGCTAAATTGGTCTAAGCCACATGTTCATCCAACAGCTGTTAGATCATTGGCTGCTTTGAGATCCAAAGTGGATGAGATGATTCATGAATTTTTTTACCTTGTGCTGTAATGAAGGACTCTGCTTGCTGCCAAATTCTGTGTTGGAGGTAAAGTGAGAATAACCTCCAGACTGTAGGTGTGCTAAGATGATGTCCTGAATGTACCTGTTTAGACCATTAGCTGAGGCTCCTGCTCTCCTGTGCTCCCTCAGGATGATTCAGTCCATGTGAAATACAAGTATCTCTCTGGACAGATTAGGACCCCTGTGCTGATTGCAAAAAGTGGCTTGACGCTCGCGTGCTTCTAAGATTAAAGGGAAAAAAAGAAAAGAGAAATACCTCAAAACTGAAAGCAATTTGAAAAAATTAAAGCAGGAAATCTGAAAAAAAAGTACAAAGTTGAGGGGAGAGAGAGAATGGACTGATTAAGACACAGATGTTTGTGAAGAAGCTGTCAGAAAAAAGCGAACTAGTTTCAGGACTATTTGAGTGAGTATTAGTTATTTCAGAAATTGTACTGACTGGCAAAGGGGAATGAGGGAAACTGAAAAATGAAAGAAAATGGATGATATTACAGGTAGTCTAGGATCTAGCAGATAACACATCTGATATAGATGCTGTTTTAAGGACAGAGTGATTTTACGGGGAAGCTTCAATTTAGTAATCATAAAGAAGAAGTGAAATAATATTGGAGAGGTTCTGCTTATTTCAGTCAAAATGCTTTTGCATCCTGGAGATGCTTGCTGAAGACAGAGGTGCAAATAAGTCTGATTTTGCAACTGAAGGCTGAAAATGACCATTGAATTCTTAGTTACTTTTGTTTTTAACACTTTATTAAATTGATATTGACTAAACTGCTTCCTGGATTGTTGAAATTAATTGACCAAGGAAAACTTCTGTTAAGAGACAGGACTGTGGTTTTGTAATGAAGAAAAAAAAAGCAACAGAGGTAGTAATTAATGGAAAGGACCTAATATATAGAATTTACCTCAGAACTGAAGGGACACAACTGGTATTACAAACAATCTTGTAGTAATTTTGTACTTAGGTTGTTCTGTCCCGCTTTTCTTTTTTATCCTTCCTTCTATAATAGACCTCTTATATCCGTGTTCCTTATATCACTTCCAGTGTTTGGACCTGTCCTTGAAAATCCCTCAGAGGCTGGTAATAAAAGTATCCTTTATACTGTTTAATTTCTATGAGATACATCAGAATTTAAGTGCTGTTAGAGCAGCAGGTCAAGATGAACGCTCATGTGTGTATTTATGGACTAAGGCCACACTATGGTCGTAGATGCTCCTGTGCTCAGTGTACTGACTGTGTCGTTCTGCAGCAGCATCCTGGCTGTAGTAGCAAGGATGAATAGGCAGACCTGACTTTCCTTGTCTGCATGGATCAAAACAGAGGTTAGAACTTCCCACAACTATGAAGGAATCACAATAATAAACTATTCCTGTATAGGTATTTTATAGGCGAGTTACCTGTTACTAGCTCTTCTTATACTGGATAGCAGTATTGTGGTTTCTAGGTTGAGGCTCTTGGATTCAGTGAAAGCCATTTGTGTTTCCATGAAGTGATTCATAATTTGGATCCTTTTGATAGTATGTTGTACAGCTTATTTAGAAATAGTTATTGTTTTTATAATTTTCTCATTTCACTGAGACTGAAGAAAAAGATTTTGAAAACTTCATGCAATCTGGCAATATTCCATTATATAGAGGTTGGTATGTGGCAGATTTCATATGATCAAATAAAAATTTAAGTCTTCTTTTTTTATGTATAGACTTTATTGATTACTTTTTCATTGTTTTCATTTTTGGGGACTTGTTTGATTTAGCTGAACTAGTCTACTTCTGCACACAGCTGGACATATGAAATTATATGCTCATTAAATATTTCAAGTCTGGTATCAAAAAATTTCTCATACTTCTGAATTTACTTATATTGTAAGGTTTAGAAAGAGTAAATGCGCTCTACTTAAGGGTTGTTAGAATTAAGGTTGGCTAGCTGATTTGTGGGCTTTGTTTCTAATTTACTGTAGGTTAGAAATGTGGCACAATTTAAAGAAAATATTTCTACCTATGTGTTAGGAGACATTCTTGCTCAGAATAAAGTTCATTTTGTCTGTCTGAGAGACAAAAAGAGGCCTTTTCCCTCAAAGAGCACAGTAGCTGGTTGAATTATTTTGCTTAAAGTTGCAGGGTAGAGTGGGGAAGCAGAGTGAAAAGGGGGGTATCCATCTTGGGAAAAGAAAGAAGAAACAGGAGTGCAAAATTAAATAGTATGTTTCATGTGTGGAGATAAAAAATGCTTAATAAATATCTGCCTGATAGAACTTGGAAGATGGCTGTGAATTCAGGGATGAGTCAGCTACTGTGGAATCATCAAGCAACACAATATAGCTCATAACAAGCTTACAGGAGCTCAGATATTTCTTTCTCCAGTAGGTGAAAGGAGCGTGTAATCTTCCATTTTTACTCTTACTTATATATGGCATGTTTTTATAGCAAGAAAATATTTCCTTTTTAAATTTCAAATTAAATTCAACAGTTTGTGGCTGTTTTGAAAAGATTAATCCAACCAGATAAGCTCATTCAGTCGAAAAAACAAAGCTGTAAAACCCCTTTTTTGCCTTCCTAAATTGTGAACTTCTTCTATATTTATGCTCAATTACATGCCTGTCCCATTTTTGCTGTCTGTCTAGACAATACAAATAAAAAAGTCAATTTGTACCTTTTCAATCTGAGACAGTGAAAGGGAAGATCCAGATTGTTCCACAAGAATCATCAAGAAATGGAACAGAATGGTTTTGCTAACAATTTTAAGTAAATTGCTTTGAGGAAGAGGAAACCTCTGGTTTAAATTTCTCACAAGTTATATTTTTATGAAACATGGTTTGTCCAATATTTGCCACTTAATTATTGCTTTAGTAATCTTGAGTTAGTGCATTTCATTACCTTCCTGCACAGCATGAGTTGTTGCTTCTTTTTGCATATACTGCCTTCAAATAATAAATGAGGTGATAATGATGTCATCAAAGACTTTCTGGAAGAGAGAACATTATATTAGTTCTGTTGTACAGAAGGAAGTTGTTTCCTGTGCATTCATTGATTATCTATTTCTCAGGCTGTGAGTCAGTGGATGTTAACTTGTCCTGTGTTGAGTGGGAAATCATCTTAGTCTCCGAATGGAGATCACATCTAATAAATGAGAGTGGACTATTTCTAAATGTTCAGGAGACTTAAAAGGATTTAACTTGTCTATTTCTGCATCTGAAAATTGAGGTGTATCGATAGATCTTCCCCCTTTACTATATGTCATGATATTTTTGTCAACAGCTTAATTTAATTGTTTTGTCAACAGATTAATTGAATTTGCCGTGCAGTCTCCTGTGATATTCCCTGTCAGATTGTTTTCCTCAGAAGATAATCTACACAGCAGTGTTTCTGTTTCTCTCCATGAACAGTACAGGGAGCATCTGAGCATCTTTTCTGCCTCCCAGATTAGCAAAAATCTTCTTCATGCTTTCCTTCCCCGTTTCACAGGGTTTCTACTGTATACAGACTGAGTCATTTCCCTCTTCAAATGTTCAGGTTATTTGCTAGGTTTTTAAGCAGGCCAAAAACCTGTGAGCTGCTTGTGCCAAGAATGCTCCTTTTTAGAATAGAAAATCACTGTGGTAAGTAACCTATGACAAATATGTAATAGCTTCATTTTAATGGGGATTTTAAATTAGTCTGAAAATATAAGAGACTTGGGGCGATATTGTTTCCCTTCATCCCTTACTACCATAGGCATTTTGTGAATCCCACCAGATTAACCCATTCCACAGCATAGTTTTTATGACAAAACTCTTTGTGTTAGAAATGACCAGGTTTGCCAATTGGAATTTTATGTTTACAACTAACTTAACCAAACACACTTTTAAAAAGATGTTTATATCATATCAGTGTTTTAGAAATACTCCATTTCTCAATACCTGAAGTCATAATTCACAGTATTGTGGCAAGACAATGCTGTGAGAAGACCCCCTGGGAGAAGACAACCGGCTGCTCTTTAAGCTGTTGGGGTAACTCCCTTGCTGTACTCTGCTTCAAGTAGCTGTGGATATGGGAGCTCTTCCCTTTGTGCTTGCCACTTTAGCTCCTTGTGGGGTGAGATTTAGAAAGATCAGGGACAAAATTGTGGGATTCTTGTCCGGATTTGACCACTCTGTCAGCCAGCTGATAAGGTGAGGTTTACTTTTGCCTTATGAATCAGTAGCAGGAGTGCAGTGCCTGTTGGGTCAGGAAGGACAGTACTGTGGGTTCATGACCAGAAGGTTATTCCCTTATTCAATACTCAAGATTTCTCTACTTATCTTGATAAGCTGCTCGTAGACTTTTCAACTTTTGGCTCCTATAACAAACATTTAAAAGTGATCTAATGCTAAGTATTTCTTAAAAAACCCACATATTTACCCAGTAGCTGAGCACTGTTAGCCACAATTTTTGGTAGCTATTTTATCAAACTTGGCTTCCACAAGACAGCACTCAGGTTTGCTTGTTTGTTGAACAGTCAAACAAGAAAACTTCTTTCATTAATCACTTTGCTTAACTCTTCTTGGTGTACCTGAAAATGCCTCATAGTAGCCAAATAGCTGGATACACAGTAATTAAGCAATTATTTGTTAGCAAACCTTGTTGTACACCTTACCAAAAAAAAAAAAAACCCAAAAACCAAAAAACCCAACCAACCAAAAAAAAAACCACCAATCACCAAACAAACCACAAAAACAGTGGGTTTTTTTATGTAGCATGTCTCTTCATGCTTCTGTGCCTGGTAATAATTTTGTTTTTCCCTTTTCTTGAGAAATGAGATTGTTTCTTTTTTTGTTTGTCAGCCTTGACTGTTTACTCTTTTGAGTATGTGATTTGGTTCTGTGAAGAAGGAATTTAGCACCAATCTGTTGGTGTGCAACAAGAAATAAATGAAAGCTGTTTAATCACCCTTGGCTATGAATGTAGACTAGCATGACATGGCCTGTTGGTCTTGTTGAAGTTGTCCTTAGTACTGACCTTTTTCTTTATTTTGTATTGTGGTAGCAGCTGGGAAGCCTAATGAAAAAAATCAGGATCCTCTTGTGAACATTGTAGAACTATTTTATGTGTTACTGACTCAGAGCCCCACTTTGCTCTTCCTGGGGGACCTGAAGCGTGAGAGCAGGAGAGATATAAACCAGCATGGGGAGCAGAAGAGGTGGCTCTTATAACCTTTGGGTGTGTAGAAACATAGCCTCAATGAAAAGCTGCAATGATTTCTGGAATGCAAAAAGCTGAGAGGACTGGCTCATTGGAAGCATGCCTGAGTTGTTGGATTGGAAGGGAAGCTAAACACAGATTTGTTTTAAATAGGAGGCACAGGGACTTTCTGGAGAGAGAACAGTGATAGGGGCTCTTATGCTTGGGTACTGGGCTGCTTGGAGTTTGGTGGTTTGTGTCTGGTGGGAGCAGTGTGAGGTGGTGGGAGGACACATGTAGGGGAATAGGAGCTAGTGAAGAATACTTGAGAACCACTGGCTTGAAAAGATGTGATAAAAATGGAGCAAACACAGAAGTTCACATCTTGCTTCATCATTGTCAGCTGGAATTGCTTTGTATTAGACTGGCAGGGAAAGGTTGCAAGAAAAAATTTAAGAGCAAGGGTATCAGTCAGAATTTTTTAAAATTTTGTTTCTATGTTTAGAATGTTGTTCTTTTTTTCCCCACACTAAAAGAGCATGTATGTGACTTGAGGGCAGGAGGAAAAAGTTAATGTTTGTCCACTTCAGGGTTGAAAATAGGATTGTTTGGCCTTTTGTGTTTTAGTTTAGTCTTGCAATTTATCAGGCTCTCTTAATAAATAAATAAGCAATGAACAGTGCTATATACAGTAACATCAAAGGGATGAGTCAGTGTGTGCTGTGTAGCCTGAAGTAGTGGATCAAAACCTTTGTAATGAAAATGAACCAGAGACAGTGAGGCGGTAGACATCAGCTATAAAGTAGAATTTGGTGAGAGGGAGAATACTGTTCCATGTTTTGAAAAACTTTTCTGTGGTTGAAGTAACTTTAAAAAAAAGGTTTCAAAAATGAATATCAAAACAAGGCTCTTGTATCTTAACAAATGGGGAGAAAAAAATTAGTTGTCTTGAAAAATATGTGGAAGGATCAACAATAGAGTATTTAATAAAAATGTTTTATATCCTGTAAATGTAAATTTCTGAGTTTTGCTTTCACTGTATTTTTTTACTTTATTATACTTAAATATAAGTATAAATACATACTTTATATGTATTTATTTTTGGAGGCAAATTATTAGCAATAAAAATAAATAAAATTAGTGACAAAAAAAGCACTATGGGGTGTCATCTATTTGAATTTCTGTAAGACCTTTGATGTGATCCCCTACAATATCCATCTCTGAATTGGAGAGATAGGAATTTGATGGGCAGATTTGTGGGTGGATGAGGTATTGGTGGCTAATCACATCCCAAGGGTAGTGGTCAGCAGCTCAGTGTCCCGATGGACATGGGTGATGAGTGTCTATGGTCCAATGGGACCATATGTACTCAGGGGTCCTGTACTGGGAGCAGTCTTGTACAGACAATGGGATCAAGTGCACCTTCAGCAAGTCTGCAGACATCACCAAGCTGAGTGGTGCTTCACACCTGAAGGAGAGGATACCATATAGATGGACCTAGACAAGCTCAAGGAGTGGACCCATGGGAACCTCATGAAGTTCGTCAGGGTCAAGTGCAAGGTGCTGCACCTGTGTTGGGGTAACCCCCTTTATCAATGCAAGCTGCAGGATGAAGGGATTGAGAGCAGCCCTGCTGGGTTTGAGAAGGACTTGGTATTGGTGGATGTACATGACCTGGCAATGTGCACTCACAGTCATGTACATTGGTGGATGTACATGACTTGGTATTGAGGCTGTACATGACCTGGCAATGTGCATTCACAGCCCAGATAGCCAGTTGTAGCCTAGGCTGCATCGAAAGTAGCATGGGCAGCAGGATGAGGGAGGGGATTCTGTGCCTCTGCCATGCTCTTATGAGACCCCATCTGGAACACTGCATCCAGCTCTGGGGACCCCAGCACAGAGAGGACACTGACCTGTTGGAGCAGGCCCAGAGAAGGACCATGATGAAGATCAGAAGACTGGAGCACCTCTCCTATGAGGAAAGGCTGAAAGAACTGTGGTTGTTCAGCCTGGAGAAGAGAAGCCTTCAGGGAGACCTTGCTGCTGCCTCACAGCTTCAAGGGAATCTGTAAGAAAGGTGGGGACAAACTTTTTAGCAGAGCTTGTTCCCATGCAAAAAACAGTAATGGTTTTAAACTAAAAGAAGGGTAGGTTTAGATTAGATGGAATGAAGCTATTTTTATAATAAACATGTTAAAACATTTGAACAGGTTGCCCAGAGAGGTGATAGATGCCCCATTCCTGAAAACACTTAAATTCAGGTGGGATGGGGCTGTGAGCAACTGGATGTAGTTGAAGATGTCTGCTCATTGCAAGGGGATTGGCATAGATGACCTTTAATGGTCCTTCCAAATGCAAACCAGTCTATGAAATTAAATAGCTTGCTGTTAATTTGAGCAAGGACATCTCCATGCAGCTACTCTCTGACTGGACATTACATTTATAAATCACAGAATCATAGAATGTTGAGGGGTTGGAATGGACCTTAAAAATCATCTAGTCCCAACCCTACCTACCATGGGCAGAGGCACCTCCTTTTAGACCAGGTTACTCAAAGCCTTATTCAAACTGGATTTGAACACCACCAGGGTAAATAGTATTCATAATGAAGTTATTTTTTAGGTGAGGTATTTGTGCTTTTTTCTGTTTGTATTAGAGAAAGTGTAATGGGAAGGAGAGAGATTAGCTTTGATGCCTGCTTTTCAGTTGCTATATTCTGCTGTCTAAGGGCATGAGCTATAGCTCTCTCAAAATGAATCATATATATTCTCTTCTCCTGTCTTTTGAGTGATTATCCCAGTGGAAGTAAAATTGGAGCCTTGAAACTGATTGAGAAATGTCTGTTCATAAAAGTGCTTGATTTCTTTCTTCTGGATTAATCTTTGAATATATCTTGACACGTCTGAACTTTTTAACTCAAAGGAATGAAGATTGCTTCCTTCCATTTATTTATACTTTAGATGGCAAATACATTAACTTTCCGTGATCATTGAATAGCTGTCATCCATCATCTGCAAAATGAGTGGTACCCTCTCAATACGAATACAAAAGTTGCATTCCTTTTAAGAACATCTTAATATCTCCTTTACAGTATTTCCTCCCTCAGATGTTTAAAGTGAAGTCAGGTCCCAAGACATAGAGAGATCTTGCTTTTAAAGAGAGTCCAAACTGTTTGAAAATCTCTCTTGCCTTTGGAGATCAGAGTGAGACAATTAAATATTTGTGTCTTTGAAGAAAAAAGAGGGGAAAAAAACCTGAGTTCTTTTTCCTAGCTGCCTTGCTCAGAACAGGGGCTTGGGAACAAGCTGAGTATTGCATGATTCAAGAAGAAATTAGATTCTGGTGTGGAGGTAGATGTGTGAGTGAAGGACTCTGCCATTCAGTTCCCAGAATATGTTATGAACACGCCACAGGGATCCTGAAACAGTCTCTTCCAGTCTGATGTATGCTGTGTACCATGAGATCATCTGTCTTCTATTGAATGTAAAACCTAGTGTGGATTAGTACTGTGAAATACCCTTGGAGGTTGCCCAGAGAGGTTGTGGATGCCCCATCCCTGGAGGTATTCAAATCTGTGTTGGATAGGGCTTTGAGCACCTGGTCTAGTGGAATGTTACCCTATCCCCATGGCAGGGTGGTTGGAACTAGATGGCTTTTAAGCTCCCTTCCTACCCAAATCATTCTGTCATTCTACGAAAATCTAGAAGTTAAAAAATCATGATCTTACTGTAGGTAGAAGTTTATTTACTTAATGTGTGTACCTTAATAAAATGTGGCATCATTCTTTGGGTTAGAAAACCTGTCCTATTGTTATGAGCCAAGCCTCCTGGTTCATTTCCTGTGCTTTCTCAGCACTGCCCCATTTGTAGAAAAGCTGTCTTGCAAAAAATGACAAGACAGAATGGAATTTATGGAGATGAGCATTTATATCTTCACCTGATAATTTTGACTATTAGAGCACATTAAAAAAGCCAAATGGAAGTGTTTGCCTTTTGAAAACTTTTTCCCCAGTGTCATATAACCCTAATGTTAAATCCTGTCTCTCCAGTACACAGACAAGAGGTTATTTTCCATTAATTGATTGTTTGGCTTTTCCATGAAACATGAAATATGGAAATATCAAGAACATTTAGTGAAGTGATTAACAGTGACTCTCAGCCACTACCTGTTCTGTCTAAAGGGGGTTGGTAACAAGTGCTCTTACCAATTTGTTCAAATTAGCTTTTCTATCTCCTGTAGCTGTCATTCACAGACTTGCTTTGCCACCCAGAGCTCTCAGCAGACCATGGAATATTTTACTATGTTCAGAGGCCAGTACAAGATTGAGAGCATATTCTGTGATGCTTACTGAAACAGTTTCTCTTTTGATCTTCTATGGATCCAAAAACTTTGTTTAAAAATTCTGTCTGTAACACTGAATTTTGCTTTTGTCTTTCGCAGAAGCCTAGCTCCTAGTAGGATTATGATTTTCTGTTGTGTGGCATGGCTTTATTGTCCACTGAATTCTACCTGCAGTTCCTTTTGTAATGCAGTTATGTGATGATGAATAACTGATTGGTATAAAACATATAGGCAAAACCATCTGTATCTTTTCAGCAATGTATTTTAATAGAAGGACTGGCAGGGGAAAGGATTAGGGTGTAGCAGCAGTATACAGAAGCCTATCATGCTTTTCCTGTATATATTAAATCTGTCTCATTGTGTGCTTATCTGGATTAAATTGAAGTTCTTCAGGGGTTCAGGTGTTAAGAGTAGCCGTAGACTATCCAAATGCCACTTCTCAGTGATTCTTCTCAAAGACACATGTTCTCAGAGGGCTCCTGGTTAAACCTGTAAATGCCTTATCAAGATCCAGTTCTTCAACTCTTTTCTCTCCTTTTTATGAAGAATGTACTGAATGTCTGTCCTTCACCTTGTTTTTCAAGTACTTATTGAAGTCATAACTTACAGACATACTGCTCTTTTTGTTACTGAGAGGCAAGACCAGAGTGCTTGACATGGGGGCAGTGCTAGTGAGCTGTATGGGCCTGTCCCTTCCTTGTGTTGCCACTGGCATGACCTGAGGAGAAATGGTGTCTGTCCCCATCACTTTTCAGCCATGTTAGTGCCCAGTGAACTGCCTGTGTTTGCCATCAGGTTGTTATTTCTAGCCCAAAGGAGAAGGCTAAGCAGGAGGATCTGAAGCAATGCTAGAATATCCCTTTCAGTCACAACCACAACTAGGTCACCTGCAACCAAGCATAAAGAAGCATCCTCTTATGGCTGATATCTTTGTCATTGCAAAGGATTTGTTCCTCTCACTGAAGAATTGCATCACATACTCTGTGCTGCAATGATGTGTGTGATGTAAGGGCTGCCTGTAGTTGCCCCATTACTGCCTCTGATCCTGGATTAGATGTTGGTGTCTTTAACCACTTCAGTAAGACAGTGGTTTAGAGGCAATTCAGCTGCAATATTTGTCGTCTAAGGACTGCATAAAAGCCACTTTAATAAGATGGATGCTCTTGTTTTTGTATATTAACAACTAAGTGTATCCCTGCAGAACATCAACCCTCTCACTTATTTACTAGCTGCTCATTTGGGAGTGGATGAATGAGTTGCAAGGAAGCAATGCAAATCCCTAGTGTCACATTATTGTCCTTTTTCTTTATGGAATCCAAGTTCTGTTGCACTCATGGAGACTACAACTATTGTGCACATTTGCCATTAAAAAAGTGTGTTTTTTCAACAGTCTGGCAATTTCTTTTTATGAAGTCTTGTACGTCAGTATGCTGGTTTCATTCTGTCAGATACCAGTATTGTTATGGTATAACTCTGCAGTTAAAGTTTTTATTTACTAAAATGCCATGTGACTTGGGATCTTGGAATGTTTTCACTGGTGTTTATCAGGGTTCGCTGTAGGATGGATTTGCTTTGCTTTTACTGGGCATCAAAGCAGGTTTTCTCTGTCGAACTCACAGCAACTGGAGTGACTTAGCAGGATTTTTCTTCAACATGAAATCTCTTGAGAAGGGCAAAACTTTGGATCTCAGGAAAAAATCAAATTTAAGGGGCAGTGTATTCACTCAGGATACTAAATTGACTGGATTGTGTGGAAAGTCCGTGCTACGGCAGTACGCAAAGTGGAATTCAATCACTTTGCATGAAGAGACAGGGAAGTTTTCTTTAAACCAAAATGGCAATTAAGAGATACAAACTTTATGAATGTACCAGGCCTGACTATACTCTGTTATTACATCTAATGGATTTAAAATGACCTTAGTCATCTCACTGCTGCCTCAATTATTCTTTTCTTTTTTTAAATTTACAGTAATTACAGCTTGGCTATGATCTACTTGCATTATTCTGCTTAGTTTTTAATATTCTAAAATAAGCTGAAATGCTTTTTTATTGATACAAACATTACATTATAGAGTTTCACAAACAGAGTTATGAACAGTTTATTTGTTTATACTTAAAAGCAAAGACCCAACCTGTAGCTTTAGGACAGGGGCAGACAGTGCACTAAATGTTATTTTGAGATATAAGAGCTTTAGTTTCACATATCAATAAGGATTTTGATTTTTCAGCATAGCTAATGTACGATGCTTGCAATAGTAAGTTTGGATGATAGGTTGGGTTGTACATACAACAAGTATATCACGTATCTTATCTAGCCTTGATTCTTTTTGTTTCTGCTAGCCTTTCAACCTATTGCAAAACAGGAAAATGTGAATAAAAAGCAGTGGAGTCTTAAAATCCCATCTTCAGGTTGAGTCAATACTACCCACTCTGTACCACAGTCTGAAACTGAGGCAATTCATTTTTGAGAGAAGTCCACTTCTTTTACTGAGTTTGATATTCTAGGAGATTGATAGGCAAAATGCAGTTTCTTTCTTCAGAAACCCAGATGTTTTTGCTAACTGTAGTTGTCCTTTGATGGTGACAAATTTCTGCAGAACAGCATTTCAGGAATGTTGTTTCTGAGTTGAAAAAGATTTCTCATGTTGAAGTTTATTGTACTCATTCCAATAGCATCATTTCTATTCTGTGGGAAGTTCTGGGCTTTTAAGGAGAATGGAAAACTTTCCATTCAAAGTAATTTTTTTTGCAGGAACTAAAATCCCCAAACATTTCTTTGTAATTAAAAGTAATTTTAGAAAAGCTGTTAAAAATAAAATTGCACTTGAAAGCGTAGTGCAGTCTTTCAATTCTAAGTCTGTAGAAAGGGGCACTTTATTCTAAGTCTGTAGAAAGGGGCACTTGTGAACTCCCTAGACTAGAACCTGATGTGCTCGGCGGCGTTGGCTTCACAGCAGCCACTGTGGTAGGAGCATTGCTGTGGCAAGCATCTGAGCACTCCAGAAGCCCCTTAGGAAAGCTGGTGAAACACAAGCCATAATTCTGTCAGTATTTTGCTAGAAATTCCTCCAAACCAGTCATCTTAACATGTCTGTGAACTGGCAGTTTTCCAAAGCAGCCTTCCACTGCAGATCTGGAGCAATCTTTGGGAATTCTTAATACCTGGTACACATTCTGGCCTTTTCTGTAACTGTATGGTCACCAGCATTGTTCAAGAAAGAGCCTACAGCAATTGTCAGGAAGGCCTTGCCCTCAGTTGTTGAAAGGTTTTGTTTGAGGAATTGACATTCTGTTTGATCTTGCAGGAATTCTTCAATGGGTGAAGCTGATAGATAACTTTGAGGCTGAGTATGAGTACGTCACCAATGAAGGAACAGTGTTCACTTTCAAGACAAATCGCCATTCTCCAAATTATCGGTTAATCAACATTGACTTCAGTGATCCAGAGGAATCCAAATGGAAAGTTCTCGTCCCTGAACATGAAAAAGATGTTCTAGGTAAGAGTTCATGTCAAGTTAAAGACATTAGGTTCTGCTTTTTCCAAATTAATTCAGTAATTAGTCTGTTGAATGATCTTTTACAGACCTTCTTGCTTTTTTTTTCCTGTGTTTAAACTTTGTTTAGGTTGAAATTAAAAGACTTGCTGAGATACAAGCGATTCAGAATATCTCTATCTCTCTCTCTCCAACATCCTGTGTGGCCCTAGTGAAGTTGCTTCATCTGTCCTTGTTTTAATTCTGTGTTTGTAGGAAATAAGGGGAAAGTATTTTCCTGCTTCATGTCAGTGAAATAAATGTTTACTAGACAGTCAGGGATTACAACAAGAGGGACTTTGTAAGCAGAAAGAAAGGAAAGAGCAAATCTGGCAGTACTGCAGCATGCTTTGAACAGAATTGGTCAGAATTTGAGACAGGATTTCTTTTGTTCCTCGAATAAGAGTAAACAGTACTTGGAAAAAAAACAAAGCCTCAAGAAAGTGTAAGGGCATGTAATTCTTGAAGTATAGAAGCATGTTCAAAACAGAAATCTTTGGTTTATTATATAATTCAAATAAAGGTGTATTTTTTAACCCCATCATTTTGCAGAAAGTTCTATGAAAGCCTACAATTAGTTTTAGATAATACAGAAGAACCTCCTCTGAGCTGTTTTTTGACAGATGCCTAGTGTACATTTATGTTGCTTGCTCTCCATACAGTACAAGGTACAATTATGATTTATCTGACTAGCATAATTAGTTATTCAAAACTACTCTGAATTTTTTGTTGATCAATTTTTATACAGATTCCTTCATGTTTGCTACTTTTCCAGTGAAGAGTTGCTTTGCAGAATGAGTAGAATTCTCTTTGTGTATCTGATTTCATATATGCACATACTGTATATGTGCATATACAGTAACTTCTGTCTTTCCTCACTGAGACAAACCTATTTACTACTATTTCAAAGTCATCTTAAGGCTTTTGTCACTTAAGAAAAAATCTTTATTTCTGTCTGCAGTTCACAATGTGTCCTGTGTGATTTTTGCCACAGCCTAGATGTCCCCAGTGTGACATAAATGTTGATTTTAAACATATCCAGAATTGTAGTGATGTTGCAAATGACTGGGGTCTAGAATATTGAGAGAATTTTAGTGAATGGAAATGTAGCAAATTAGAGCTTGGTGAGGCACAAATCTTTTCTTAAGATTGGGAACTATTTGAATCAGGAGCAACTTGCATCTTAAATAAGTACGTTTCAAGTCCTAAGCAGAGAATTAGTAATAGATGTAAGTGAAAAATTGCTTCCAAGTCTTAATTTGGTCATGTGCAAATTCACTGGCAGTGTGTTAAGCTATGCTTAAGTTATGAGGAGCAGCAGTTTATAAAGTGGGACCAAATTGAAGAATTCACTTGGACATGGTGAGTGTATAAACAGAATAGGACAGATCAGAAACCTGTGACTGACATGAAGTGTGGTTACCATGTGTGGATTTACATGGAAAGTGGTCTAGGCAGCCAAAGGAGCTTTGACCAGTGGCTCTGTAAGCCCTAATTATCTAGTCCTTCCCAGTAAGGTAAATGCCAGATCTGCTCTTCCCTACACTGTGGTATTTAGCTCAACTCCATTTTGGTTTCATTCTAAAGGCAAAGTCGTGATGAGTTCATGTTCGTGCACAAACAAAAAAAAATTAATGCATGCAACATTTATTTAATGGCTTATACATGACAGCCTTGGCAGTACAGACTTAACAAGAACTGCACTAAAAAAGCTGAAAGCTCAGATGAATGGGTTTGCTGAGGACACTGGCCTTTAGACTGTAAACCCAACAGGCATTCAGCTGTTAAACAGTTGAAAGCAAACATAATCTGTCATATAAAAGCATCAGGGTGACTTTCAGGAATATGTTGTGTGTCATTAATCTTTCACTCTACTTGAATGTGAAGCCAGAACAGGCAATCATATGTCTACTTCTCTCAATAGCTTTTTGGAGTCGTATGTAAAGAAATTGGATTGAACTAACAAATGAAAGAGTCTCCATAAGAAGATGAGTTTTAAGTAGGTCTTAATAAATCTATAGTAGATCTTACAGAAAAGTAAATTTAAATTCTTCAGTTGCTTCTTTGTTACAGACACTTGCAGATTAGTGTTGTATCCTTAGGACCAAGATATGGGAGTTCTATCATGTTGGGGAAGTTGTAGTCCTGAATAAATAAAAAACCTCACTCCTTCACTTGATGTAGCCAGCAAGCAAGCTAGTCTCCATGTCAGGCTCTTTTAATCATTACAAGTTTTGTTAAGGAAGACATAATTATATCAATTAATTAGTTAATAATTCAATCTTGAAAACCTTGGAGTCAAGTGAATTTGATTTGGATAATAAAGAGATGACAGTGTAATGAAGCTCCTTCTTCAAAAGCTAAGACAGCAGTGATTCAGAGGGTAAATGGGTATTACTGCTTTTTACTTACGTGTGGGAGTGCCTCTAACAAGACATAATTCAGCTGTATTAGTATTTCTTCACAAGCATTATAGTTAGTGGTACCCTAGGTCACAAATGTGTTTTATTGGGATATATGGATCCTACTCTGGTATGACCTACCTGGAAGACATAGCCTGTTCATTTCTGCATCTTAACTTAGATTCAATTTCATAAAAGCTGCAATTACAGAAATAGATTTATTTACAAATAATAAATTCAGGATTGAGAATTAAGAATCTGTACCAGTGTCCATTACAGGCATAAAAAGATGTTCCACAAAGTATCATTGTATTCTTAGAAAGATGCTACAGCTAATACAATCTAACCAAGAAATAAACATGCATGCCTACATGATGGTGTAAATGTCATTTGGTTTCCTCAACATATTCTTTAAGATAGACTTTTCTATTGGCTTTGACCCTTTCTTTTCAAGAACTGTTTATAAATGAGATAATTTGAGAAATAAAGGAAAAAAACAAGCATATTCCTGCAGTGAAGTTGTACATGCACTTCATTTTACAACTGTCAGCAGGGATTTTACACAGAAGTGAGGTAAATTTAGATTTCGACTCTGTGAGCTGATGGGAAGAAATAAATGACAGCTATTTAAAAGAAAATAGAAGAGGGCGCCTCAGAGCATATTGTAGTGTCATGAGGCTAATTTCCTTCCCTTTGGAGTTTATTTATCAAGTGTTAGTTTTAATTTTCAGGAAGTCTGAAATAAAACCACAGGAGAGATTCACATCTGACATTGAACTTGTGCTTTAAATGACCACATAGCTGCAAGAAGCGTGCTGAATTGAAAGGCAGCTGTGGCACTATAAATGCAGGCTGACCATAACAGACCTGCAACCCTGGTTCTAAGGCACAGGATAAACCTACTGGCTTTAGAAGGCTAAATGGTTTCTTTTGAGAACTGTGGCACCCACATTGCACCCAGAGTGCTCAGTACCAGTAGAGCAGGGCAACTGGAGAGCAGCAGTTAGTATCCAGTCCTTTCCTTGTGGCAATGCAAAGCAGAATAGATCTCCTGAGTAAGGAAGGCTGAGGAATAAGACATATTTCTGAATGTGTTGTAGATGAGGAGAGGATCTTGAACAGTTCCTTGAATCTCAGTTGGCCATTTAACAAGTAGAGGCAAAGCTAGCAGTGCTCCCTGTACCTTGTACGTATCTGCACACCTAAACTCAGCACATGTAAAATGCTTCCCTTCCCTCAGCTACAATTCCCAAGTGGAAAATAGTATTTTTCTTTATACCATTTAACTTACTAACTAATTCATAAATGTGTGGGAGATGGGGAGGTGAGTTACTGCAGCTGAAATTTGTGGTTCAGCACTGTAGTGAAGCCAGGAGGGAAAGTTTGGAAGGGGCACCAAATCCTAGACTCGTTGAAATTGGTTGAAGCTTTCCCATTAACTTTAACATGACAGGCTGCCACTGAGGACAGGGTCTCAGTGAGAAGATACATGCTTTATATTGTGAGGGCTTGTCAACATTTACTCACTTGTTTCAGAATTATTCATGTTTTATTCTGTAAATTGCTCATGCTTTACCTGCAAGGCTACCCATAAGTAGCCTTGAGTGATGGTTAGAGGTCATTCTAGTTGAGATCAGCATTGGTACCTGTTAATCTGCAGAGACACTGAAGTTTATGGTCACTGTCTGTGATGACCGAAAAAAAACCCACCATGACCTTCTAGGTCTGTCTTGCAGCTACAGCTTTGGCCATCCATTGAAATACATTGTTTATTCTCACTCAACAATACATGTATTGAGTGGACACATAAGCTCAGGGTACATCAGATAACTCAGCAATTCCTGCTGGAGCTCTGTGGCTGCTTGGCTCCTCTAGCGGGGTGTGTTCTCCATCAGCATTTCAGCCTGCATCTGTCAAAGCATGTTTGTATATTCAGACACTTAACATGCTGTAGTTAGTGCTGCAGAAAGGAACAGTCAAAACTGTTTTAAGTCATTAAGGTTAGTGGCACAGATGTTTAGTGTGAGGTTTCAACCCCTTTTTTCGCTGAAGCTATTTCAAAAAGTTGTTCATAGCAACATTGCAGGTGCCAAGTTAGCGGCTTTGTGTCTAATGACAGCTGTCAAAAAAAAAAAAAACTAGAGTTTTTGGAAAGTAGCAGTATATGAATTTCTGGAAGTTTGAACTAGAAGTTCTAAACACAGTTGAGCTCAGTTTTCTAGGCCTTGTTAAGAATTGTATCTCCTCTAGCCCAAATTTAGCTATTGAAGAATTGTGTGTCACCAAAGTGGTCACTGTACTCTTCAGAGAGAACTGGCCAGTACCAAGGATAATTCTTCACACTTGCTTTCACTACTTAGGACTGCCTCCAAGTGTGTTCATCTCCCTGATGCCTGAAGCAAGATGCGCAGGTTGGAGAAGGCAACCTCTTAGTGTTATTATTGTGTAGTAATACAAATCCTGTGCCTGATGGATGTTGGAAGTAGGTAGGTTGATAAATTTAGGTATATTCAGGAGAGTAACTGCTCTGTTCATTGGTATTACCTGAAAATAAATCAGCCTATGCATTGGTGAGGTTTTGGATAGTTAGCTTTTTAAAAACCATCACTTGTGTGTGTGAAAGTGCTCAGCAAACAATTCACAGTATCCCAGAATGGGGTATCCAAAATAAATGGTTCATTTGCACTCTAAAGGTGCTTATTTCTTCTCCCATTTGTCTATAAAGGGTGCCTACAGCAATGGTGTCAGGCTTAGACAGGAGATTTGAAATCACAGAGTCTTAAAAGTTCCTAGGAAATACAGAGGTATGCAGGATGCATCCTGCACTGCACGAGCTAAGCCAAAAGGTTGGCTGCTAATGCAACACACCCAACAGTACCTGTGGTTCTCACTGCTGAGCATGGGAATAACAAAGACTCAACTTAAAGCTTGCAGTCAGAGAATACCTCTTGTTAATAATTCAGCATTGTTTTAGCTTGCTGTGTATGTAAGTGTTGGTTCTTAGTGTCTTCTTTTTCTTCTGGTCTTTCAAGTCTGCTTCAGTGTTTTGCTCTATTTTGATTTTTGCATTTCTTTGTAGCTGCCATTACTGTAAGTTTTGGAGGCAGTTAGCAATGCACCAAACCCAGTTATAATACAGGTACTGTACACAGAAGCTGTGTTCATGGAATGTTTTAAAAACATTTTGCATTGGCTTCTCATCTGTTATCTTCACCCGAGAGCGTCTAATTTGTAAACTAAAGAGGTTATGGAGAGTTGATACTGCTGCTTCCTAGGCAAGCTCCTTAGTAGCAGAAATCCCCACATAAGCCAGCAGCCTTTCTCCTGAGCAATTGAATCTTTCTAATAAAATGAGTAATACCTCTTCATAAATATATAAGCCAAAGTAATAATGAACATCAGCTCTTAAAGAAAAAATCCATTAAACTTAACTGTTTAATCAAATAATTAGTGAGGAATTAAATCATCACCACAATGTAATTTTAAAATAAAAATCCCTTAATTTTTTTGTTGAGGCAAAGCTATATATTATATGCATTTGAAGTTGATCTGAGAGTGTTTACAATCCATTTTGTGAAACTTTTTTCAATAAATTTTGAGAGTAAAACTGGACATTTTAATTATAGATGTTGCTAATCCCAGTGGAGTTAATGGGATCTCCTACTCATGGCAGAGGCAATAATTCTGCATGCAAAAAAGGTGTGTTGCTGTTCAGATGCTAACTTTTAAATTAATATTTTGTGTTAATAAACCATGCAAAAATGTTGGAAAATTTGTGCAGAGACAATGTAAAAAATATTTTAAATTACTACATATTCCCCTTGTGTATACAGCCAAGAAGGAGTCTGTATTTCAAAAGATGTACTTGAATAGAACTATTAACTTAAAATGTTTATTATGTTCTCCAGCCTCACTTAAGAAATTTTAGCCACCCTAGAGCTAAAATTACACATCAATTACTAATTTATAAACAGTGTTATGTTATGTTGTACCTTATTATTTCAGGTCATGGCTGAAATTTCAATTAGTCTTCTCTGGGGCTTTGGTTAGAAAATTCCTAAATCTAGACTAGAAGCTCATGAGGGAGTTGGAAAGTTTGAGGGTAAAAAAAATATCAATGGTGGTTTTTGGGAAGAGGGGAGTAGTAAAGCTTTATTTAGGTGTTTATGAAACATGATTTCACATGTCTAGAAAGACAAGTATTACATTTCACTGGTCCTTCAGAAACAAGCTAAAAGGATTTGAGCTCTAGGGGTCTTTGAGCTCTAGGGGGTCATGGCAGACCTGAACTCTATATGAAAGCGTATAAGATTCTTTCAGAATAACGAATTTTGACCTTCAATTAAAAAAAAACTTGTTGCCCTTAATGGAAAGGGCACATCATACATCTTGGAACTTTTATTCTGGAATTTGAATATGCAAAGATGCATTTATAAGACTGTCTCTTTTACAACTCTGTGAATTCAAATTATTTGGTTTTATAGGACTTTGAGGAAACTAGAAAGAGCTGTTAAGATGTGAATAGCATAAAATGGCATAAAACTGAAATTCCATCAATTTTTATATGCTTATGCTCTGATTTTTTTCCTCTAATGTTGTCACGTTAAACTCTCCATCTCACAGTGCTACTTTGGCATTACAGTGTACCCTTGTCTGTCCTACCTAAAATTTCTTGCTCATTTGGTTCATCTCCTCATTCTTTGCTTCCAGCAGATAAAAAAAGCCTTTTCCCAACACTGGTATTTTGCCCATGATTTGGATTTCCAGTCTGCATTGTCAGAGAAGAAGTTGTGTACATGTAGTTGGAAGAGAATAAGAATCACCTCATCTAGTCTTACAAACAAATAAAAATGTCCCACATTACCTCCTTCAGGATACTTTCTTTGATTTTTAACTTTGCGTGTATTTTGTTTAGCTTGTATTCAATTTGTGAATTAATGAGCAGTTAAAATACTTTTGTTGCAAAATAATTTCTTAAATGACAGAAATATTGAGCAAGATTAAGATGTTTTAATCTTTCTCCTGTTTGTATGAGTAAATAAATAGACTTGTCACTAGAGATCTAAAGCAAATTACACAGGAGACAGGAGAGAATATGTTACATTATATATCGTGGGTGAACTGGACTCCAAAGAATTTCTACGCTTTGCAGGCTATAGAAATGGAGATTAAGTGAGATAGTCAGTAGAACCACAGAGACTTTTAGAAATTGCCAGCCCAGATATTTTATTTTAATTGATTTTAATTTTCTAAAGTCCAGTTGAAAAATTGGCATGCCATGAAATAAAGGTTCACATATGTCAAGTAATTATTCCAAGGAACAAACTCAGGATGGGAAAAGTTCTGTAGAGCAGAAGCTCTCATTCCTGCACAGCTGCAGGTGCAGGTCCCACAGACACAGTTGGATTAGAACTTGGACTGCCAGGAGAGACATAAAGGCAGTGAACCTCTGCAGAGGGATTTGTTCCTGGATCCTTTTGCTGGATTGATTTCACTGTTCTGCATCCTGCTGCTATTACCTTACAGTCTCAAGAATGCTGTTTAGCAACATTAGCATCTTGAATAAGCACGTGGGGTTTTTTTTAATGGCATGATGAGAATATCACCCCAGAACAGCCCATTTCTTACACCCAGTAGGGCTTGCTTGCAAGAATAGTCTCCTGACTACTTCAGCAATAGAACCAAGACAAATAGTAATGTCTAGGTTCTATACCTCAACGTGCAATATGGGACCGTGTCTTTTTTCCTTAAGAGTTTAGTTTGAGTATAAATCATAATGATTGTTTTGATTTTCATGACTTTCCATATGTATTGCTGGCAAAGATAAATGTTTTGCTTGGGTTATGCATTGAAATATGTGATATTTAAGAGCAGTATTGATCTATAAATATCCTAAATGCATAAGCATATTGATTAAGCAATTCTTTATTCCTGTGTCTGCATAAATTAACTTTAAGCAGCATGGTTAATGCATTTCCAGAGAATGTCAGACTTTATTTTGGGTTCATTTACAAAGATTTAAGAGTTAAAGGCAGTGTGTGTCAGAAATTTTGCTGCATGCATTTAGGTATGCTAAAGAATTTTAGAATCAGAGTATGTCTGATTGTTTTCTTTCTCATGTTTTTTAATTGTGTTTTCTATGGCTTTGTTTTTCTTTTCCATGCTGTACAGAATGGGTTGCTTGTGTGAGGTCCAATTTCCTGGTTTTGTGCTACTTGCATGATGTGAAGAATATCCTGCAGCTTCATGACCTAGCCACTGGTGCACATCTCAAGACTTTTCCCCTAGAAGTTGGTAGTATTGTGGGATATAGTGGCCAAAAGAAGGACACTGAAATATTCTACCAGTTTACTTCCTTTTTATCTCCAGGTAAGTGTTTTTTTTTTGTCTCATGTTATTGTTCCTTTTCCTGAGAACAGTGTCTCTCTCATTTATTGTAGTTTATTTGGTATATTGGTATAAAACTGCTTCCACCCATGTTAGCAGTGATTGTGCACATACAAATGTATCAGTCTGATCCATCAAGCCTAAATAATGTGCCTGGTAGTATTTGAGACACCTGTATTAAGACTCAAGACTGACTTGTACTGGAGATAAACTGGTAGCATTCTCACAGTTCTTGCTTCATACAGCAAGACAGAAGGTGAAAACCTCAATAAAAGATAATTGTTAATGTGTTTAATGTGATTTTTAATCACAATTTTAAAGAAGGCTAATAAAATTCACAGAAATTGTTCTCTGACAGTTTTATGATTCATTTATGCATAGCCTTACTTGAGCATCCTTACTATCTGTCCTTACAGGACTTGGTGTTGTTGGATTGCTATAGGAATATTCTTTGTACAGTCCTGCAAGGCTGGAGCTGTCCAAAACATTACATAATACAGGTGTGGCAAAAAAGTAAATATTCTAGGATTTTGCATAGGAAGGGAGTTTCTTCACAATTGTCAATCTAGTATATGACAGGAAAATGTCATATACTGTTCACTTTTTTTTCTTCTTTCTGTTTGGCCCAAACAATCAATACCTAATACAACACAGGATTCAAATATGAAGGGGCAGATAGGTTTCAGCATCTTTATCTTCTTCTAAGGTTTTGTATCGTAAAGGGATAAAAATGTTATTATAACATCTGACCTATGTTTTTGCTTGTTTTAGTTAGAGCCCAGTAACTTTACATTGCAAAATGGCTGTAAAATACTTCAGATAAATTTGCTGGTTTTACTAGAAAGGATTATTTCAAATTATCAAAAATAGGCTTCAATCTTAGCAGATAAGAAGTGTGATGAATTGCCTATTATCTTAGTGTTTACATAAACAGAAATGTTATATATTTTCAGTTCCTCTTTTAAACAGCCTTCAGATTGTTCCAGCCATTTCAGCTGGAAAGTAGCTTGAGGACTCTTGCATTTATCTCTAACTTTGTCCAGCTTGATGGTTCATAGTTGATTTGCCCACTTTGTGGGCCAGAAGTTGCCAGTTTTGCAGGCCTGCACCATTTGTCTCAGCTAAGCCAGTAGAGTCTCTACAGCTGCTAAAAATGTGTATGAGAAGAGCCCGGATCTGTTTCAGCCTGTGGATTTCCAGCTGGCCAGCAATAGCTGCTCTCACTGCCTGCTGGTTGATTAGGCAGATTATTTTCCTCCTTTTCATTCATTTCCTTAGCTTCTACAAAGAATTCCCTATGGCACAGCTCTGTTAACTGGGGCAGAGTATCTGGAATCTGGAAGAAAAAGGGGAGGTAAGAAATGTGGGTAGACTGTATGAGGACAAGGAAAGAATGAGGAAAGCAGACCAGAGAGGTAATTTTTAGGTGCCTTTATTTTAGTTTGTGTGCAACTTCCATTCATCTCATCAGAGGAATAATCATACAAAAGGTATAGGGCTGATTCTTGGTTAACCTAGATATTCATACTTTACTATTGGAAATCAATATAATTTGCACCTGTATTAGGTTGGACTATTCTTTTTTTTCTAGTGAGAAACAAATTAACGTACTCGTGTTTAATGCTTACAACAAAAGTAATAATAACCATATATATGAAGTAATTAATAAAGCAGTTCTAAACCCATATATGCTGACACCATAAAATAATATCTGGTATTCCTTGAAAAATATGGTTATCCCTGCTGTCCACTCTGGTCAGATGCTTAGGTGACCACTCTGGTGTTTTGCATTTATTTAGTACCTGGCAAAACAGTTAAAAATATTACAGTGGTTTTTTATATTAACTGCTGTGACACTAAAAATACAACAGAATGAGATGCAGTAGCAGGGGTTGAATTGCATGTTAGTGTAACATTAGGTTGATTTGCTCTGGAAATGCAGTCTGTGACTGTGCTTATTCTTCATCATGTGGTTTGCTAAGATGTGGCAATTCTGCCTGCTCTGTGTGCAGTGTTTGCCAGTACATTGCCCAGCTTGGGCAGCTGCCTGTGTGTCAAACAGCTGCTCTGCTGTTGCTGCCTGGAGGGCTTTACACTGCACTTCCACATCATTTTCTGGATCCTAATCTTTAATGGGAAATGCTGCCTTAATGCTGGTTTGCACCTATCAACCTGATTATCATTTTGTGATAAATTAAAAAAAAATCCCAGCAGACTAGAGTACTCCTGCTTTTAGTCCCCTGTTAATTCACTGTTATGGAAAAAGGCTTTATCAATTGCTAGAAATGTTAGTTTACATCTGCATTTGTTTACCAATCTCTATCTTCCTGATTTTCCAGTCTATAAAACTAACTTAAAAAGAGGCAACTCCCTGGTATCAGATAAGTTCTTCATTATTTCATGTTTTTAGTCTGTATGAATTTTTATAGTTATAACCTCTGTAGTAATTGCTTCTATTTCCTGAATGTATCTATAATACACAGAATGCAGCAGGATTTCAATCAAGTCCTGTCCACCTTGGTTATTACATTGAGGATCCCAGTGGAATGCTCACTGCCATACCTTTTAGTGTTCTTTTCCCTAATATACGTTCCAAATGTTGCAGGGACCAGCTTGTTGTAAAGGAGAAAAACAAAGAATAATTAACACTCAAGTTAGTTTATGTATCTCATGTATCTGTAGTACAGGCATGAATATTAGGATTTTTGGCAGTGTGCAAACACGGTAGTCACGTTGTATGACACATACTCAAATGTTATTTGGTTGAATGACAGGAAATATGTTTTATAGTTTAAATGCAAAATTATTCTTGGCTAATTACACATCTGTGTAGTGTCTAGATAGCTGCATTCCCTGTGATTCGGCCTCTGCTGCAACCTAGAAGTTCTGTACTATTTATAGACATAAGTTTTCTCATGGGCACAATCCTTTGGAAATCATATGTACAACTCAAATGAAGTTGTCTTCAAACCTGCAGATCAAGATGTAAAAGAAGCTACTTAAGACCAGATTTTGTTCAGTTCCATAGGTAACCTGTGCTAGTCTGCCATAATTTCAAGGGGATGTTTAGCTCTTTCTGTTAGCGGGGCCATTTGAATTTTAATTTCAAATATTTTATCATAAGGAGAAAATTGTTGACCTGAGTTAAATTCTTGATATATTTATTCTCAGTCTGGTGGATGTAAAAGGGAGTGTTTTCAATTTGGCTTTACATTTCTTTCTTCTAACATTATTGTTCTCAATAAGTCCTTTCTAACTTTATGTGAATGGTTTTTTCCCCTATTTTGCTTAAGCCCCCTGGCTTTGTATGAGTGGTAAGAATTACTCTTTCTGCACAAAAGCCTTTGCACCCTCCCTAGATGAAATGCATATATGTAAGTGTTAAATTGTATAATAAATGAAAAAATGTGTCCAGAACTACTGTTTTTCACCCTGCTGAGTTAACCTTTCCCATTCATGACTCCATCATAGTGCCTAAACTGGCATCTTTTTAATGATGGGTATCTACTAAGCTGACAAGCTTGCATTGTATTCTGTATTTTAGGTATTATATATCACTGTGATCTGACCAAAGAGGAACTGGAGCCAAGAGTCTTCCGAGAAGTGACTGTTAAAGGATTTGATCCTTCAGTTTACCAGACAATTCAGGTAATAAACATGAACCCTGCTGTCCTCCTCTAATTACCTATGCAGGAGCTCAGGACAACTGCACTTAGCTATTGGTAAGGAGGAGACTTGCTTTGGAACCATGGCTTGATTTTGAACAGGATACTATTGTAGGTGCTCTATCTCAGTGTAGTAGCATGGAGACTCCTTTGGAGGTGCCTCTTACACATAGTGAAGGTGTATAAGAATTAGCTAAATTTAAGGTTTATAAAGTTAAGAGAAATTACTTAAGTGGAAAACAGTGTAAGCTACAGATTATATGGAACAGGTTCAGGAGAATACAGGGTTCTTCACAGACAATTGTTTTGACCTCATAGCAAGTATTGTTACTAAAAAGATTATACAAAATATGCATTTCCACTAAACACAGCTTTGGTAAGACCATGATAAAATACTATGCTCTGATCAGGATTTTTAAGACAAGTATGGAACTTGTAGAGAGAGTTCATGGAAATTTGTTGAAATCATAGAATTATTTAGGTTGAAAAAGACCTTTTAAGACCAAATCCAGCCATAAAACTAATACTGCCAAGTCCATCACTAAATGTGTCACTTAGTGCTCGTCTATTTGTCTTTTAGAAACATCCAGGGATGGTGACTCAACCAAAATCATTAGGGGTCTAGAAAAGCAGTCATTATATTGGGATGCTTAGTATATTTAAGACCTGCAACTTATAGAATAAATATTGGAGGGTGGATTCATTTTTTTATATGTAGGATGTTCTCATCTTCTGACTGAGAGTAAGAATGGAATAGAGGCTTTTTCTTTCTATAGACAACGGCCTAACAAAATCTAGTGCCAAAAGTGGAACTTAAATAAGCTTAGCCTGCAAAAAGGTGAAATTGTGTAGAAGGTAAGCAACATAAAGCCATGTGACAGCATGGCTTGGAGTCTTTGAAAAGAGATTAGATACATCTCTTAATGTTTTTAATTCTGCCTCTGACACATGCACAAGGCACATTCTCTAAAAGCATAAAGACAGTAGTATGTGTACATGAGGTGGTTGTAAACAGACCCATCTGTTTGTCTCTGCATCTCCAGACAGAAATAAGAGTGTGGTAGAGAACAGTTTGCTGGAAATGTTCTCACAGAGAATGCATTTTTGCTGCTTCACTCAAATTCATTAAGGGACTTCCTCAGGATAACTTTAGGGCAGAGTAAGCTGGACAAGAAAAAGAAAACTGCATTCTCTTTAGGGAAGAGCTTGGTACAATTGTAATGCTGCCATCAAACCCAGAAGGATAATAATGAAACACAAATACCCATGTAATTAAAAAGGATATAGAAGAGGTTGCTGTAAATTAGAAATAATGTATTTTTCTAGTAAATCAAGTTTTATAAAATAAATGTCTGGAAAAATAAAATCTCATTTTACACTTAAATCAATTACATGCTAAATTAAAGTAAAGTAGAACAGTAATACAGATAATTTAAGGAGGAAGCATGCTGTTGCTATGCCATTGGAAACCTTCACTTTGTAAAGCACTGGCAGAGATTTACTGCTAGGCTGTAATGTGGTGGAAGTCAGTATCCCTGTTTCTGGTTTTCTCCTTACTCAGCTTCTGCTCAGTTCCAGCTCTAGGGAGATGTGACCTGTGCAGTTACACTGGGATCAGTGCTTATGAAGAGCACTCTTGGCTCACCAGTCATCCAGTTTTGCCTTCTACCAACAGATGATCTCAGTATAGCAACCTCTTGGAAATTAGTTTTTGATGTTTCATTTAGATCCATGGAGAAATTTCAGCTGAGCTGTGAAAAAGGCTGTTTGTCAAGGCCAGGGCTGTGACTGCCTGCTCAAGTTTGTAGTAACTCAGCCTGTCAGTACTGCACAGTACTCCACAGATGGACTCCAGTCTTTGTTTCCATTTGGGTGGTCCCACCTTGATGGTGCTTCTGCTTGGAGGGAGGGAAAGGGGATGGAAGGGTATCAAAGCAGGGTATAAAAGGCTGTCAATCTAAATGAATGCATAGCCATTTCAAAACACAGGCAATGTTGCAGGGAATTGTGAAAAAAAAATCAAAAATAGGAATGCAAGAGGTACATTGAAACTAGGCAAACCCTGATTATTATAGGAAATGAACAATGCTGCAGAATCGATTTAATAATTTTAATTTCCATCAGAATTACTAAGTAGTAAAGGATAATGTTGCTGACTGTCCTAATCCATGTCCTTAATGAAAGGCAGGTCTCCTGCCAAGGTTCTTTCTTTATTCTCACATACCTGAAGAAATACCTACTAATACTAGCAATCTTCCCAGCTTTGCTTTGTAGCATATATGAAACTGTAATGAGTTGTTCTTCAGAAGTCTTTGAATATAACAGGGTCAAGATTTGAACTGAAATGGAAGGTGTCATGTGTATATGAAACCTGAATTAATGGCAATTGGAAAATTGCCACAGTGCCTGTTTTTGGTCTTTTAAATCCAATCTGCAGTATTTGGTACATGTTGCAAAGTGCAAGGGTAGACTAGTGATAAAGTTTACTACACTAAGAAAATTTATAATAGAGCTGCTGCTTTTTTTTGTACCTAGGGTTAAGATCTTACACTTTGACAGCCCAAACTAAGAACAAATTAGCCAACTTGCACTGAAGGGAGAGCTGTTTCAACACACCTGACTTTTGCACCAGGGTGGGAGCATGTTTGTAAGTTTTTGGCTCCATGTGGCACCCTGCAAGTACAGTCTAATTTATTGTGCTGTAGCTTGTACTTATGCCCTTACCTCGAAAGACTCTGTGACCTTCATGAAAAAGTCAAACTGTTTAAAATGCTTGCCACACATCAAAAATTTTTCCTGGCTGCTTTTGTTAAATTATACATTAAGTTACTTTAATTACTCTTGCTTTGCCATGCACTTTTTGAAATTTGCTTTTTCTTCCCTGCGTACTTCCATCTATCACAATGACAGAATTTTTCAGGAAATAGCCTGGGATGGGCTTTACAGAAGGAAAAAGCACTTTTACATGGACTTAAAAACAGCACTTGCTCTAAGATGTTTACTGTGTTAATAACTCAACTGTTGCCTTAAATAAAAACATATTATTTAAATTAAAGTATTTTATCTCTGTAAAGTTGCCAACTATGTTCTTATATGCCACTCCATGTTAGCACCTCACAGTGACAGTTAATCATGGATAAACAGTCTTCTGGTGTGGCTCACAGCACACCTACTTTAAGGCTGATGTGTAGGCTTTTAAGTGTTAAAATTGCAGCAATAAAAATGTTGATTGGCTCCTTTTACCATTCTTTGAATACCCTCCAGTACTTAAAATACTTTCAGATGAACCAAAAATAGATGTTGCTGTTGACAGATGCACTTGGGATTAGCTCTTGCAAAAGGTGAAATTCATAACACAACTTGGTTTTACAGCTTAGTTTGATTAAAAAAACAGCTGCTATTTAGATATTGCAGCACAGATGCAAGAAGCACAGGTCTCAAAAAAGATACTTCTCTTTGGGCTGGAATGAATTTCCACCTTTCTCTTGCAGAAATTGCTTTTGCAGGTGAAGTAATTTTCATGAGAATTTTATTATTTTCTTTCTTAGTCTTTCACTCCCATTCCCAAGCCTTTGCAGTACTGATTTCAAGTTATGAAGCATTGATAGGGAAAATTTGTCTACAGTCGTTCTCATTCCAAGTAGAACTTTACACCATACAGTTTGGCACAGTGACTAATCTCTGTTTCAGGAAAATACAACACTGAGAGAAGATGAGTCAGGCTTGAGATTGATTGGCAGAGAAACTTGTGCACAGCACCTGCCCATGCTATTCCTGGATCTTGCTGTTGCTGGTGGTATCATTCCATGAGCATTAGATTCCCTCATTAATATAAAAATAACAGAGGAAAGCAGTGTCCTCTGAAAACTGTAGTAAGCTCAACCTGCTTAGCAATGCAAGAGCTGATATTATAATTATCTCTGATTTTTCAGTGTATAGAGATGGTCTTAACATAGTTTTTTTCCCCTTAGCCACCTATATATCATAGAAACAAAGAATGGTTTGAGTTGGAAGGGATTTCAAAGATCATCTAGTTTCAACCCCACTGCCATGGGCAGAGACATCTTCCACTAGACCAGCTTGCTCAAAGTCCCATTCATCCTGGCCTTGAACACTTCCAAGGATCATGCATCCTCATCTTCTCTGGGCAACCTGTTCCAGTGTCTCACCACCCTCACAGTAAAGAATTCATTCATAATCTCTCATGTAGACCTTCCTTCCTGCAGTTTAATCCCATTTCCTTTTTTTCTATTGCAATATGCCCTTGTAAAAAGTTCCTCTCCAGTTCTTTTATAGGCCCCTCTTAGGTACTGGAAAGCCACAATTAGGCTACCCCAGAGCTTTCTCCAGGCTGAACAGCCCCAACTTTCTCAGCCTGTCTTCATAGGAGGGGTGCTCCAGCTCTCTGATCATCTCTGTGTGTCCCCTCTGGGCCTGCTCTGACATGCCAGTGTCCTGCATATGTTGGGCACCCCAGAGCTGGATGCAGTGCTCCAGGTGGGGCCTCACCAGAGTGGTGACCTGCTGGCCATGCTTCTTTGGATGCAGCCCTGGGTACAGTTGGCTTTCTGAACTGTGAGTGCACATTGGCTGGGGCACATTGACTGTCTGGTCAGCCAACACCCCCAAGTATTTCTCCTCAGGGCTGCTCTCAGTCCACTTCCACCCAACCTGTATTTGTGCTTGGGATTGTGTCAATCCAAGTGCAGGAGTTTGCACTTGGCCTTGTTGAACTTCATGAGGTTCACACAGTCCCACCTCTCAAGCCTGCCAAGGTCTCTAGTTGACATCCCTTCCCCCCAGCATGTCCACTGCACTGCTTGATGTCAGCAAACTTGCTGAGTCAATCCCATTGTCCATTTTGCTGAGGAAGGTGTTACGCAGCACCAGCCCAAATGCCAACCCCATTGACCAGAACTCAAGTGTGACTTTCTATATTAATACATCATTGTAAGTTGGAGAAAAATTCAGTAGCTTTGAATCTGTCTGCTGAGACAAAGCACTCTCATGCCAGAGAACTGAAGGCATGTACTTGCATCTGATTCTGAGCAGAGACAAATAATTTTCCCCTTTTCTACAGAGGAGTAAGTAATTTTGGCATAATTTTCATCCCTCTCCTAAGAATCCATCACAACCAAAAGGGAGTTGATTTTTGAAGAGCTGGACTTTCTTTCTTCTCATAGTATTTGGGGTTTGAATCCTGCCTTGATCTCATGAGACGGGAGGATAGAATTAATGCTTGGGGAAAACAAGTTGCTTATTGTTGTTTGTTTCTGTTTTATTCTTTTTCTTTCCTTGAGGTTTTGTATTGCAGTAAGGAAGAAAATGAGTTCAAGAAGCTTTGGACAATACTTTCAGGCACGTGGTGTGACTCTTGGGGATGGTCCTCTGCAGGGCTAGGAGTCGGACTCAATGATGCTTGTGGGTCCCTTCCAACTAAGCATATTCTGTGATTCTGTGAAATACTGGGGGAAGAAGGAATGTGACAAACACCACAGTTTAGTGCTTGCCACAGTATAGCAGACACCTGCTCTCTTGCAGGGGGCAAATAAGCTTTGAGCCGCTTCTTTCAGCGCTCCCAGGAAGGAGGTTGAGGGCTTTGGCTCTAATCTCACCTAGTGCTTTGGCACCAAGGCACCAGTCTCACTCTGGAGGACATCAGCAAAATCACAGTGACAACTGTGACAGCACTGGCAGGTTGCCTGTGCAATATAGTATCTTACACCCTTGGCATGTGAGTGTTACAAACACCACATTAGTCTGCCATTACCTCTTCTAATTGGAGGTCAGTGAAGAAGACTCACTGAAAATGTAGTTTAAAGGCCCTTGTAGTTTTTGAAAGCCAAGAGATTGTATATTAAATATGTTAAATATTCAAAGCCACATTATACTCCTTTTTATTGTCCTTTTATTGTTTATTTTTATTTACTGTGATTTTAGAATCAAGGACTTTATGTCTAGATAGAGTATCAAAAGATGGATTTCTTATGATGACCTTAAATGCTCTTGAACTTTGAAATCCATTTGCCGGAGTAGCAGAATAGCAGTTGGCTCCACATCCATTATAATTTAAGTAGCCCCATCCAATGCAATTCAGATATTCCTTAGGTATCTGGAGTAGGAACCACATCTCTATAGTCCAAACAAGAGGATGAAGTGATAGACTTTGCATTGCTTTCTTCACCAATCCAGTTCAAATCCTATTTTAAGGTCTAAATGTCCTATCCCCTTCTTATATACCACTGGGGATTGATGCATAGTTTACGAAGTTGGAGCTTTTGTTCAGCAGACAGCAGAACAATGGAAATATGGTTTGGGATGCAGGGGAGTGCAAAACCCTTAGGAAGAATTAGCACGCTCCTGACCACACAATGTGGGAAATAATACTAAAATATTTTTTAAAATACTCTCTGTGTTCATTTGTATTGTCATATAGGCTTTGAGATTCAATAATTCCAAGCTTTTAATAATAAATTGTTTATTTTTCTGTTGAGTATGCAGGGAGTTGGAGAGCTTCTTAAAATGGAAGCATCTGTAGAACCTTCATGCTCTAGACTTTATAAACATTCATTTGTTTCAAGCATACAAGACTTACTTAATCCCAAGCTGCATTCCACACTCTCTCAGAATTCCTTAAAACACAAGGCAAAATAGCATGGACTGAAACAGACCTGTAACCATTAAACATAGTGTAGTGAATTGAATTCCTCTTTGCACCCAGGAGTTTTAAACAAGAGCTTAAGGAATTGTAGTGGAGCTTAAAGGATTGTCTCACATGTCTTAAATGATTGCATTGTTGATTGTAAATAAAAAATAGGTTTTATTTTTGCAGTAAATGGGAAAATACCTTTTGCCATCAAAGATTTTCAAAGTCATTCACTCAGACACCTTAAATGAACACATGTTGAAGTCTTCAGGAACCTCAGTAGATAGATTCTTTGCTGATATTGAGATATTAAAATGATAATGTTGTCATAAAAATATTTGAGGTTTATCTTCTTTCTAAAAAGTCACTGAAGAATTTCTTCCGTTCTATTTTTCCTCCAACTTTCATATTCACTCCTCTAATTGAACTCACCTCCACTAATTAAGCATGAGCACATTGCTATTTTAATTAACTCTCTTACAGGGTAAGTAAGAATTCTGTTTAATGTTCCTCAGTGGGAATCTACTTCCAACTTTTCTTCTCCCATTTGTATAGGCTTATCAGTGTTATTTCTCAAAGGCAGTGAATATTATTAACTTCATTCTACAGGAACAGAAACATTCAGGATGAAATTTGTCCATGGCTTCACATTGATGAGGTCTTGTCTGGGGATGGTGGTTTGGTGTTCTAAAGGCAGTGGTTTGCTGATCCTCAGAGTTGAGTTTTCAGATGTGGATTGAAAACCTAATCAAGATGGTTATTAAAATCTTACACAAATAGTTCAGATAAAAAGCTCCCCTCTGTCACTGTTGCGACACGAAATAACAAGACTCACGCGAAAGATGTTCCTCATCCAAACAAGAACAGGAAGAGAGAACTTTATTTTTCCAACCTCAACATTTATAGAATTCCAAAAGTGACAATGGATTGGAGGATGACATTGCCACCTCTCCAACCACACTGGTTAAACCAACAGTCCATCAAAATTCTCTTCCTACAGAGAAGAACGCAAAACAACCATTATTTACATCAAAGTGCGTGAGAAACTCCATTACAAGAATGTAAACATCAGAAGGCTTAGAGAAACTCAAAAGAACAGGGCAACACCCCTCTTGATATGTCTAAAAGTAATAAACAGCACACAGTCTTTTGATCATTATAGTGTTTGTGTGTCTTGTATAGTGCAGATTGAGTGGCCACTACCATCTATGGTAGAGGGTCAAACACAGAATGGTTCCACAGAAAAAAAATGCTCTAATGCCTCTTTATAGCTGTTTAATTCTTGCTTAAACCAAGCAGTCATAAACATGGGAAATTTCAGCATAGTCCTCTACTGAAAGAAAAAAGTGGTAGCTGCCCCTTTTCTCACTAAGAGGATAAATGTCAAACTTCGGCATGCCAGCATTGTTCAGAATGAGAATGCACCTCTGCAGAATGGGAATATTTCTGTCCATCTGCCCACCCATCATTTTGCCTCATGGAGCCTGGCTGGTGGGGTGGAGTTTAATTGTGATGATAATGCTGTATTGAGAACAGATTGCTCTGGGACTGCAATCATGAGTTTTATTCACACATCTGGCAAAAGATCATTAGATGATTGCAGTTGTCAGTCATCACTGGCGTAGGCCAGCATTCGAGCCACTGACCTAGCAGAGAGACACACTGCCTTTACTAGGCCTCCAAGAAAAACAGACTTCTCTGGTTGTATTTTTCACTACTGTGCTAGCAGTGTCATGTAAGTGCATTTAATAGTCATTAGGTTTCCTAGGAAAGGGATTTACTCTTAGTAAGAATTATATATCAAGGTATGTATCTGTCTGTGCCATAGGACAGTGTTTAAATTCAAACAAATTTCCAGAACAGTAGCAATTATAGTAATTTATTTGTTAGTGAGGATCATATTACTTGAAAATAAAATGTTGGGCACTCTGTTAATAGGTGTTTGCACATCTGTATTATACATATAGGCAAGTTTTAAAAATGTTTTCTTTGGTTTTAACATGTAGATGTTTAATACTTAAATTTTTAAACCATTTTCTCAAGTTTAACTAATACAGATCCATAATGCAAGTGGTGGATTTTTGAATGTATCTCTGTTCTCACCAGCTGTTCCTGTAGATTTTGTTATGTATGTAAACTCCCTGGATGGCCTTCACATTTCTCAGTTTCATGGTTTTATGAAAGGCAAAAGTCTCTGAGAAGAGAGGCACTTGTTCTGTTTTAGAGTCTGTCTTCTTCACTTCTGCTTTTGAAGCTTCTCTTCTTGGAATCACATAAAATCTGTGTAAGAACAATCTCTGTAGCTTGTCTTCCCTTTTGGAGTCCCAGGAGGTAGGATACTGGCTTTTCCTGCAAGAAGAGAGAAACCAACTTCTACTGCCCAACAGGTGGTTGCAGCTGTGAACAGAAGAACCTGTAGCAGAGCTGCTGTGATAAACAGGGGGCAAAAAGGCTGGGAAAAAGAAGAAACTACCATGCCTAAATGTGTTTGAATGTGGTGGTGACATGGGCATGACTGAGCTGTCATGGGCACTATGGCAGGTCACTTCTGCCTGTACCAATTCCTGCCTGGTTTCTGTTTGCCTTGTGTTTAAAAACCTTCACACTCCCTAGGCAATCTGTCCCAGGTTCTCCCTGAGTTTACTGTTTAAAAGCTTTTGCAGGGAACAGGGGGACACCACCTAAAGGTCTCACCTGAATTCCCTTCTTGAGTTTGAAATGCATTGCTTTGTGTCCCTCACTGCCAAGGAAGGCAATTGGTTCTCTTCAGGTTACAGCCGACTTCTGCATATTTAAAGACTGATACTGTGTGTCACTCAATTTTATTTTCCTTTAGACTAAAAACAATCAAAACAAAAGAAAAATCTGCACTCTGTTCAGTTTCTCTAGTGAATTGTATTTCCTCCTATCACTCTGCATCCTCTTCCTGGAATCTGTTTAGATGCTCAGCATATGGTATGCCATGATTTCAGGTGAACACGGCACTCCAGCTGAGGCTTTGCAAATGTGAATACAACAGGAGGGGTTACTTCTTAACACATTGTGGGTGAGACTTTGGTTTATATGTCCTCATGTAGGGTTTGGCTTTTCCCTAACAATTCATCGTTCAAGTTCAGTTTGGCATGTCTACATCTCCAAGATACTTTTCTAAATTACTTTTTAGTGAGTTGTTCACAGTTCTTTATGTGATTGCATCTGTCAGGTTATATAGTATGCTGTACTTCTGGCCTTGCTGGATTGCATTTTACTATTTCAGGTAGTTTTGGCTTCTCTGTTACTCCTTCCAAAAAGGACTCCCTTGTCCCCTCTTTTCTTGTCTCTGTGTTTCCTGTTAGCAATTAAGCTTCAGCACAGCTCCATACTCCCATTTAAATACTTTACAGTGGATGCATCTCTCATTCTGAATAGTGTCCCTGTAGGCAGCTGGGGAACTGGAGTGTTTTCAGAATAGCAGTGGTTCTGGCAGAGCTGGGAGGTTCGTGTTTCAGAGTTGCAGGCCTCCAGGCACACACACGTTCATAACTAGTTTATCCAGTTATTTATTAGGCTAGGCATGCAACTGTTACAAAAGGGTTTAAGGAGGTAGGGCAGCTGGCAGAGAACAAATTAGAAGGTTGTTGCTCCTTTATTTGCTTGGTTATTGCAGGACTTAAGAGTCTTAATCATGGACCACATTCAGCAGTGTGCTGGACAGCATGGAAATGCAGACCATCACAGGGCCCTTACCAACCACAGCTTGAAGCAGAACAGAGAAATAAATTACAGTTGGAAGATTGATAATGATAGCTATGTATTAACTACCTAAAAGAGACAAAACCAAATTAGAACTGCTAAAAAATGCAGATAAGCTCTTGATACATATATTCACATGTAATCAATGCAGGACAATAAAATTATACTTGCTGTCTTCATCCAGGGTCAAAACTACTTGGTGGATTAGGGTTTTTCTTGTTGTTAATTAATATTCATCATCATGATGAAAAGCAGATTAACAGAGTTGAGAGTGGAAAACAACAATTTCAGATGTTGGTGAGATCTTACATGGACATATGGAAGATGAAAACCTCTGAAAAATGATTGAGTCTGTGTTGCCACTACACTAGTCTGTGTTGCTATTGAAAGGGGAAAAGGAAAGCAAATTGTAGTGAGTCTTGTAACCTAAAGTTAACAGCTCTTGCATTCACTGTGAGCATGATTACCTTAGAAAAGGATGCATGGATTATGATCATATAATATTATGAGCAGTTCAGTTTATGCTGAGAAAATAATTTTTGCTAAATAGCAATGAGGAGATTTTGAAGAACCTCTATTCAGTGTTCAATGGCACAATCACACCTCTTAGTAATATGCTGGTGTTGCTGACCACTTTGAAGGGCATAGTCTCCATTTACTCCATTTATACCAAACATAGAAAAAACATGCACTAGGAACAGTAAGGCAGAGCTTAAAAAGCTTAGTCAATGCTTTGTCAACAGATTTGGTGGGTTGGTTTTTCTTAAATTGGAATCACTGCTGAAAAGACAAGCTGAACATAAGGTGCTTTGATAAGTATACACAGACACAAAGTTGCAAAATTGCATAAGTGGAACACATGAGTGGAATCGTTCTGCAGACCTCTCTTATTTGTCCTCAGTATAAGAACTGAAGTAGTAAAAACTTAAAAATCACAAAATCTTGGTGCGTTCTGAAAGAACATTTTTTTGAAAGGAGAATAAAGGAAGATAGCTCTTTTTCAGTTCACTTTCTACCCCAAAACATTTAAATCACTCATTTTCTCGGGCTTTTGTCTGCTTATGATGCAGCACAAATTCATCAGTGTGCAATTTTATTAATGGTAAGCTTATTTGCATCTTCATTTAGCAGATGATTTGATTTTATCAACACTGCTCAGAGGTACTGATAAAATATTATCTTCCCTTAGATTAATTATTTCTGCTCTGTCCTTGAGTCATCTCACAGGAGATTTATGGGACATGGGGAGCCTCTAAGAACTATTATTATTCACAGTAACTAGTGTTTCAACTGTGTAGATGAATGATATAAAGAAAAAGATTATTGCCTTAGTTCCAGCTTCTATTCTCACAGACAGGGAAAAATTGCTACATAAATTCTCCCTGACAACTCCCTGAACTGCTTGCTCTTCATCCAATTTGTCAATTATTTCTGAAAGAACCAGTGTACAGAGATCCCTGCTAACAGCTAAAAATAGTCTGGATGCAGAAAAGCTTCAAAGCATAATGCCTGAAATCACAGAGTCATATTTTACCAGTAAAGACATCCCTGTCTTTTTCTTTCTGCTTACTGGTGGTTTTTGAACTAATAGCACTCATTCTAGTTGATCTGATATCATTAGAAATTTGATCTGTTGATTTATTGAGAATTGATTATTAGTTGTGGATTATGATAAAAGTTTATTGTCTTTTGCTGTCTTGTTCATGTTTTGCCTAAGAAAGGAAAGACTGCTGCCAACTGTCCTTAGTCTTTGGGCTTTAAAAAAAAGTTCCTCTTTTGTTACTTGTTTTTCTGTGCCCTGTTCCAAGAGTATTACAAGGGTGCTTCAGCACACTCCTTGGTGTTCCTGGTATGAAGTCCCTTCAAAGTCTTAGTTTTGACATCTGTCTGGAAACTACACCATCAGTTGAAATTTTTGCTGGGTTGCCTTATATTAGACTTGGAATAATTTTTCCCTAAGCATTGTTACAACAGTGAATAAAAACTCATACATCTCTTCTGCTTCTTGTTACTCACTGAGTGAGTTTTCCTTCATCGTACAAATGACTACTACAAATCTGAAAACAATAGTACTGTCTCCACAGGAAACTGTTGAAATCAATAGCACCTGAACTTTAGAATTATTTTTTCTAAGATAGCAACCCAGATATTTTACAGGACTTTAGTTTTTCCTTGACCATTCTCAAGGGATTTTTTTTTCCATTCTACTACCATTGTGGTGGTTTTTTAGTCAGGTAGGCGCACAAGTGAGTAACTTGAATTTAAAGTTTATCTCAGAAAGTAAATTATATGTAGCTATAATTTGAGTGGGAAAATGCATATGGAACTGTTTCACAATACTTTTAATGACCTATTTATTTCAGTAAGTCCTTCGGAATAAATATTCACAGGAAAGTGATTTGAAACTGATTTTGAAACATGCACTGTCTGGTGTAAAAGATCTCTCTTTTCTTTCAAAACAAAAAGCATGAATGAATTTTTTAATATTCTACTAACCTCATGCAGAATTTTTGTAGGTGTGTAGTGATTTATAGCACTTCTGATTTGGGGTACCAAACTTGACATCTATAAACATGGTATGATTCTCTAAGAAAGAGAGAGCAGAGCCCTCTGAAGTTGCCTGACCTTTGAAAGTCATGAACAAAGCTTCTTGCCCATGTAAGCAAATGCATGGATCCTCTTTAGGCTTTGACACAAGCTGACACTTGAGATCCCCATTTTCAAGACTGAATTTTCTCTGTGGAAGAATTTTTGGATATGAGTTTACAGGTGAAATTTGAGCACCCTGAACTGTCTCCTACATTGGGGAGAAAATGCAACAGTAGTTGTGTCATTTTCCTTTCCTGCTCACTCAGCAGTGAGGCTATGTTGAGATGACCAAGAAAGTTGGAAGCAAGATGGAGTCAAAACCAGGAAAAGTGAATTAGCTAGTTACTAGTGAATGTTAGTTAGTTAGCTAGTTACTAGCTAGTTTGAGTGAATGTATCTCTCTCATCTCTCAGCACATCAGATTATGTGTGTGCAACTACCATATCATAAAACCATAAATAAGAATCGTTATTGTGAAGTAGCTTGCAAAAAGTAAATTCTTCCTCTTGCTTACCCCATGGTAAGTTGCCTCTATATTTTTGCCCTTAGAATGTTTCTCATTACAATTTGAACTGATTTCCAGCATGGTAAAAATAAGTAGTGTTTATTTTCTAATGCCTACACACTACTGCAGTGAGTTGTCTCTTGTCAGAGCAGTTTACTCAGTGAAGTAAAGCTTGATTTAATGAAAGAAAATGGACTAGCCAGCAGCTGTTATTTATGATTTTATTCATAATGGTGTGCTACTTCCATCAAGACATCCCTTTGCTTGTCTCATGCTATACTGCTTCACAGTAGTGCATTTCCTGAATGCATAAACATAGAGGTAATTCAGAAAAGAGACTGTAAGTTACAAAGGCCCCAGGACATTTTTCTGTTTAACATGACTATAGTGTGCATTTAAATGAAAAGGTAAATTTATCTGTCTCATATCTGATTGTCTCTACACTGTATATTAAGTCATCTTCAAGGCAAATTGATGAAAGAAAAGGAATAACTGTGCTTGGCAGATTCTAATTATTCTGCTGCAGGAAGCTCTGAGATCGCACTGAAAGAGGCGAAGGACAAACAGAAGAGGCAAGAAGCCTCTCTGGTTGCAGAAGTAGAGGGTCTGGGGGGGCCTCACTGGATCCCATTTACCACTAATGCTTTATGTCAGGGGGATGATTCCTTTTAACTTATCTGGAAAAGAGTGATTTAAAAGCAGTTTCTGCCATGCCAGTGTTGCAGGATTTCTCATCTTTCACCTGTATTTTTCTCTTGTCTTCCCCCACATCCTCCCACCACCCTGAGAGATACCTCCCTGCAGTTAGGCAGCTGAACCTAGTAGCAAGAAGACATTTCCTCTAAAAGACTATCTCCTGGCACTTTGCCTCTGTCAGCATGAGTCTGCTTTTTGTGCTGATGGGTGGGTGGGTGGGTGGTGAAACAATTTCTTCTGAGCGGTTTCTTGATTATTTTCGTAATGCTTTTGCAAATGTCTGTGGTGGGTGTCCTTTCTGGGTTTTACCTGCATGAATTTTTACTGTACTGAGTTACTTTGGCCCCTCTCCAGCTCGGTGTTAAGCAAGCTTTGCAACCCACACAGAATTGCTTTGAAGCTAATTTAAGAGGCTTAAAGAAGATTGATGATTCCCCTCTGAAGAAAGGAAACCTCAGATCCTGTGGATGTGCTCTGTAGTGGTAACAGTTCTCCTGACTCCTGATTCATGACTATTTTTCCTGACTTCTGATTCATGTTCTAGATAAGAATAAAAAAACTTGTGTTTAGTAAGAGTTGGTCTTATGTGTGGCCATTGGCTGGCTGCCAGAGCTGCCTGTGGAGATCTTATACTTGGGTCCATGCCACTGCTGCAGTAAACAGGGAGTTTTGCTTGTGATGTACTCTACTCTTTAACCCCAGACTAGTGTCTGTTTTGTAAGGTCAGATGTGATGAGGGAGGGAATGGGCTATGGACAGATGGTGTGGAAGGTAGCACATGATTCTGTTTGAATCAGTGAGTTTTCTGCCCTGGCATCTTAAGAGAGGATTTCTCCCTGCCTGCCAGCACTGCATGTTCAGACTTGGTTGTGTGAGGGCAGGGTCTTTGTCACTTGCCTTCCTGAAGCACCGAGTATTGGGACTTGTCAGTGGGAGATGTTGCTATGTGGCATTGTTCAGTCTCAGGCACTGTATCTCTGTACCTAAACAAAGTTTGAAAACTTTGATGGCACCATCTGTGAAGGAAGGCTTTCTCTGGGGACTATTCCTTTAAGTTTACTGTTCCAGTCACCTTTCAAAGATACTGGTGTGGGATTTTTAAAACAGTGAATATTTAATAAAGCATATGTGACATTTGGCAAAATGTGGCCAATGTTATGTCATTTACTATGAATTCCTTATTGTTTTCTTCTCCAAATCTCAAAACACAAATGTTGGTGTAAGTGTGATGAGAAATCTTCACTTAACAAGGGGAATACTTTATGTGAAACTGGATGTTTGAAACTCAGTTCCAAGTAGTCATTCCCTGTAGCCCCTGTGCCAGAGGTTGCTGGGACTGAACAGTGTTTTGCCTCCCCAGTGCTGTCTGTAACTTTGTGGTGGCTGCAGCAGTGTGTGAGGGCAGCTGCTCTTACCTAGAAGCAGAAAAAATTGCTAAATTTCACAAAACTGCTAAATCCTGTGTTTGTTTCAAATGAAAAGGAATTATCTCAGAAAAACTATATAGGAGACATTGGAAAAAATTATTTTAAGGGCATTGTTGTGATGTTAATAAACCTAAATTATTGAACATGAATTTTTAATAAGGAGCATTCCAGCTTGATTTATTTGCCGTTTTAATTGCTCTTTGTAAAATTTTTAGGCATGTCACACAATTGATGTCAGTGTAATGACAAGTGTGATTCTTACCTGGTTTTGATCAAGCACACATAGACGTGGAAACAATAGCTATTTCTGGTATGTAATACCTAATCTTGAAAGAGAATTTGGGAGAGATATTATTAGAAGCCAGTAGTTATGCTGGCTTCCTATAAATAATCAGCCTCCTGTGACTTAGGGGGTATTTTAAAATCTCAAAAACTAAAGTTTCTTCTTGTGTATAAAATTCATGTTTTATCTACAGGACATAACTCTTTCTTGACAAGACAAACTAATCACTTTTTAACTGGATTTTAATGCTTTGCCATTAATGAGCAAGTCAGGCAGATGATAAAAGATTTGTGAACATTCAAATACTGTGCACAGTTCAAAAATTATATACATTAGACCCATATGGACAAGGTTATTTTGGAGTTGTGTTTTACAGCTGCATTTTAAAACCTGTGTTGAAGCTTACCTTAGAAGGTTAATTTTAAATGTGTAAAGGTTTGGGGTTGGTTTTTATGTAGAAGGATTTTGGGTTTTGTAAAAGCAAGATGATTTCAGGTGCACTTTTCTTCCCCAAACAATTATAATTACAGACATCTTTTAATCTTTCCATTATATAAATAGATAAAATAGTTATGAAAGGGAGAAAAAGTAAAACTAAATATTCAAAAGTTACCGAGGTTTTTAATTTTTAAAAGTTGAAATTTCTATTCAATGTCAATAATTTTAGGTATTTTTAGTTACATGGCACCATGTGAGTATGCAGACAGATTAGTTTATTTATTTATTGGGATGATTGTGTCACTTTCTTTAATGTTCTAAGGTACTGATTTCATATTTACAAGAGAAGTGCATATTGGATGATTGCCAAAATTATTTTTAGTTCTGTGTGTAAGTATCAATGTCTGCCTATGTTATCTTTGTAGATAAATGAAAGAAAAACTTCATCTGCAGCCTCTGTTTTTCAGACCTTTTGGTTTTCTAAAATACTTAGTTTTGCCTCCTGGTGACTTGAGATGGAGAGGATACTTCTTGTTATTGCAGAGGCAGAGGTAGATAAATATAGAGCCTTTCTGAATTTAGGTCTGTGTCTACAATGCTAGCTGATATTCCCCTTTCCCCTAAATGAAGATTCACCTGATATAAATACTGCACATTTAAAGCAGATGATAATTAGGAGAACAAGGACCTCCCCAGAAATTAATGTATTGAACTTTCTTATCCTGCTTAACCCCTAAGTAAATTTACAAGCCAGAATACAGAGCTATTAACTGTATTTGCTTGTGAAACTTACTCTGTAAACTATCTTTGACTAAACATCCATTGACTTTTTCTGGTGAAAATGAAGTCTAAATTGCTTTCAAATTCTAAGTTTAAAAATCAAAAGAAGATAACACACCACTCTATAAATACATATGTATGCATTAAAGAAGAATGATTAAGATTGGGCTCTGTTTTGCAGAGATATATATATATAGCTTTATATATATATATATATATATCTTAATTTTCATGTAATTTGTAGCAATGAGTAACTGTGCAAACAGTGTTGCTTTCTCCTTCCATCACAATAAGTAGACTAGAGGCTATAAATGTATACTTCAGGCTCTGCCATCTGAATTGAAGGTGATTCTGGCACTGAGACCCCACTGCCATGTGACACAGGGACATTAGTGTGAGACTGATAGTTACAACTATTCCAGGGCTGCTCTGCTGCTCCTTGGTCCTAGAATAGCACCAAGGGTTGCACACAGCAGGAGTGCCTTGTCAACCACACAGCATTGCTGTTGCGTTCCTAAAGGCTGAAGATACTTATTTTTAGCATGTCCCTCTTTGAATGGTGAGTTTCAGCATTCATAATAATTTTTCTGAAATGTTTTTCTCCATCCTTTTCCCTTCAAATTCATTTTCCTAACTTGCCCTGTTCTTATATATGCTGACTTTAGTGACTTAAGACCTTATTGGAAAATATATGAGCAATGAGTAATATAATGTGACTGGCACAAGTGGATCTTTCCTATCTGTGATAAAGCAGGAAAAGGTAGTACCCTTTTATGAGCATTTACCACTGTAAAAGCTGACAGCATCTAAAGTTCTAAAGAAACACCATCTTGGGAAATCCTTTTTAGGGCTTGCCCTTTGCAGTTTACCTTAATCTTTGAGATAGAAGCACGTCCCTTTATTGGTTACATGAATAAACCATTGGACTTGCTTCAGAGATAACAGCTAATTGAAAGGTGAGATTGAATCAGGTGTTGAAAATAGTCTATTTGAAGAAGCTTAAATGGCTTCACATATCTTAGTGTCTCACTGAATTGATTTCTGCCCCCTCTCTCGTGTGTTCTTGAAGGGAGAGGTAATAATTATTTTAGCAAAGATAGGACTGAAAACCCATACATTGCAAATTTAAGCGATGACATGCAGCTTGACATGAGTCTTTTTTTTCTTTTGAGATTTCATTTAATGGTATGTTATTTTATCTTAACTGATGACAATAAAAGCCCCACAGAAGTCAGTTTTCAGAGAGTTATTATATAAAAGATAAAGTCCTCGTTCAGAAAGCAGCAGTAAGATTAGTGGCATACTTTAATCATCAGGAAAGGACTGGCAATGGCAGTAAGTTTCTGGAAATGTATAAAGGCCAGGTGCTTGCTTCCTGAGAATTTCCAGCAACAGCTGGAGTTGACAGATGACGTTTTAGGGAAGAGTCTCTGGAACTCCTCATCATCAGCCTTAGCAGTTCTCCTGTTCATCAGTTATTTTATTCGTTTATAGTGTTCAAGTAACTATTTAAAATGAAAATCCATTATACTCTGCTGTTCTGACAAGCACTTTGTCAGTTAAGATACAGTTACAGCAGTTGGAAACAGTGATTTCATCTGTGTAGAAACACACTTAGGCTTTTGGTTTTGTGGGTTTTTTTTCATTTACTGTTGGTGCTGTGAAATACTGAATTTTTATCTGTAATATGTCTAGAGGTTTTGGTAAAGCCTTTGGAGGTAGATGTGATTTCATTTGAAATTTCTCACATTTCCTTAGCAATGATGAAATTAAAATTAAATGTGATTACTGTTTTCAGCCATGTGGATTTACATGTTTCACATTACAGGCAATGCTCAGAATAAATGTGTTGCATAGGTTCATATTACTGATGAGGTTCATGTGTTGTAAAAATAGAACCTGTTGATCATGTGCTTTACAAATCATGGTAGGACTATTTCCTTTAAAAGCAGATATTATAAACTTGCAACTAAATTATAAGAATGTGTCATTCTTCATTTACTACATTTTTGTTCTAATTACAGTCGAAGCTGTAACGATGTTAAAGCAAGGCAGTGAAAAGGAATCAGCCAGAATTTTAGGAAAAGCAATAAACTGGCTTCACAGCCACGTGTTTTGCTTGATTAGCAAAATATGACACAGTGGATCCCAAATTAGAGTATGCAGACAGAGACAAGCATCAAAACAAGAAGATGTGGGAACTGTGTTAAGCAATTACAGTCTATGTTTGTGTACATGGAGTTCAGCTTTTAACTTCACACAGTGCTGTGGCAGCAATAGAAAAATGTATGAAAGCATGTGCTATGTGGATACTTGGTGTTTTGGGAGCTGGTTTCCTTTCAGGAAGAAAGCCAGTGGGCAGTTCACTTGTCTCACTTGAAGGACTGGGGATTGTGCAAGGTTGGGTCTCCTGGTTCTAGTTGCCTGGTAATGTTTGAAAATGCACCAAAGTGCAACAAAAGTTTCTGTCATGGCTTGTGTTACCACCCTGACGAGGTTGAGGTGTCCCTGAGACAACCTGAAAGACTGGGCAATGCTTAGTCCACTTTTGCTGGGTACAGACTTGCCTTGGTGAATTCATCTGTGCAGGAAATCTGGTTTTAGTTCTGTTTGTTCTCTGTGGCAGCTCAGTCTTTGCTCCTTTCACGTGATGGACCATGCAGCCATTGTGTTTTGACGGTCTTCCCTTGCAGAGAACTGTATTCTTTTTGTAACATTTTCTTAAACCCTCTTGTGTGTAGAACTGATGGATAAGATACCTAAAGGTGATACCATCATACCCTTTGTATTGTTTCATTTTGATACATTTTCCAGAGCTGCTAAGCAACCAAGCAGGTGGTGCCCAGTACTGAACCTGACCTGAGCAATTGGTGCAAGTTGCTCAGAAGGTTTTACCCATCAGACCCCATAGAAATGATCACCTCTGATTCTTGTTAACAGCACTTGTGGAGAGTTACAGTACTAAGAGCATTTTGTATTTCTTTTTCTCTTGTCTTAGGTTTTCTACCCTAGCAAAGATGGCACTAAGATCCCAATGTTTATTATTCACAAGAAAGGAATTAAATTAGATGGTTCTCATCCTGCCTTCTTGTATGGATATGGAGGCTTCAACATATCAATTACACCAAGCTACAGGTAAGCAGGGTGATTCACACCTTCTTCTGAAGTATCTGGTATTAGCAGCTGTCACAGACTGTGGGCAGGGTGGACCATGAATCTAGCAGGATGCATTTCAGGTTCCTTAGAAGCAAGATGGGGGCCATAAGGCTGCCCAGGCATCATTTGTCTGCTTTGTTAGTTCTGAATTTGAGGGTTTTACCCAGGCTCACAGAAGAAATTATGTCAGAGCAGAGAAGTGCTCTGCTCTCCTGAGATTTACCACAATCCCCCTGCCCTTACACTTTAACCTATTCTTGCTCTGTCATTGAGTTCAACAGAAAGACATGGATAAATATATTAAGGAAATATTTGAGCCTATTGCTGAACTAATAGCATAGGATGTTTTCTTTTTTCTAAGTTAAACAATTGCCTATGTCTAAATATTATAGAAAATCAAATGTTTGACTAAATTAATGTAAATAATTTAAATTTGGCTCAGAAACAAAATCCTTCTGTGTCCCACACGATCAGGAAAGAGGATTGTATCTCGAGACGCAAATGATATTTGTCCTCACAAATGCAAAGCAGCACATTGTAAACCAAAAATGCTGTGCTCATAACAGGCTTTGTAGCTCTCAAAAGCCATAAGCTTTATTGCATAGATGATCTCTTTAAAGAAAAGGCTTATTTCTTAAGCAAGGCAATTTAAATACACTTGCCAAGAGGCGGTGCTTGAATACCTAAGAAATGCTCCTAGGTGAGGCAGGGGAAAACAGAAACAGAAAAGGCTGAATAGAGAACAGTTTTTCAGGAAGCAGAAGAGCAGCTCACCACAGAAAAATAATCTATTATGAAACAATCCTATTAAGTTTAGGTGCTACCAGTCTTGCTTTAGAGTTAGCACATTTCAAGAAATCCTTTATAGTGCTTGCCTTTCTTGTTTGCTGTGATTGTATTTCTGAATAGCATTTGCAGTTTCTTGTCCCTTTTGGCAAGTACCTTGTCTAACAATGGACCTCCCATCTTGTGCTCTGTGATTATTTGTAAGCTTTTTATCTTCCTCATAAGCTACACTACTAATTTCCTGTGGTTCTTGAGAGACACAATTATATAACTAGCATAGTTTTAAAATTCTTTTTTACTTAGGTTCAACCACTGATTTATTACAGTTTATTGTAGATGCTGAAAACTGTGATAAAACTTACTATGTTTTCATTTTTAAAGAATGTAAAACGAATATTACATATCTATTAAGGTAAAATTTCACATACTGCAGAGTTGACACCAGCTGGTTGCTGGCAGAAGGAGAAGGGATTTCACAGTGCCTACTTCCACCTCTCATCCATTGGCCCTGGTACTTGCTGGAGCCTTTGCTAAGCTGATTTACCTCGCAAGAATGACAGAAAACTATCCCAGCAAAACGGAGTGGGTGGTTTTCTGCCATTTTGGCAAGCTAAAAATTGATTCTTGTAGGAGTCCAGCAAACAGCAGCAAGAGAGTGCAGCTGACATTTAGAAGAGAGGAAGATGGTTGGTAGGAGCAGTGACCTATATTTTCCTGAACCCTGTGAAACCTTCATTATACAGTTCATAAATTAAGAATATGAATCTGTAACAGTCCCTTAAAAGTAAATGCACAGAGAACTATCAGTGACCTCCAGAGTAAAATATATTATCGCACTGACAATGTAAATAAAACATGATTGGCCACACCTCCCTCCTTACTCTCTCCCTGTAATATCAAGATATCATTTCTCAGCTTTCTATTTCTAAAAGAAAAAAAAGAAAAACCAAAGCCTTCAAATACATGTTTATGACTAATAACCTGAGAGTTGAGTTCTTGGTGAGGGAATGTGTTCCAAAAGTAGGCAGGCAGAATCAGGGAAAGGAAATTGTAAGAGGGAATTTATGTCAGAAAGGCAGGATATCCAGTTCACCCTTTACCTGGCAGATTCCACTAATGTTTTACTCCATCCCTGTTACTATACACTGCAGTACTCACAAGGAGTTCCCAAATCCAAGTGCTGTTCCATGCAGAGCCCAACACTATGATTTGGAGGGGGGTTTTTTGTTTGTTTGTTCGGGTTTGGGGTTTTTTTATGACCACAGGCATGAGAGCTAGAAAGCAGCCACAGGATGGCCAGAGCTGAGGCTTTCCACATCACTCACCTGATCCTGAGCTGAGATGTAGCCATGTAAAAGTAACTAAGTAGGAGCCAGCTTACCTTTAAAAAAAAACCAAAAAAAATTCATGGCTAAATACTCCTAGCTTTTTTACTTAAACTTAAGGCTCTTAAAACGTCCCACAAAGCATTCCATCTTCTCCTTTCCAGTGGTTCAATTTTGTCCTGTATGTCTTCCAGCCTGCACAGTATTTTCTCACTGGTATTTCACACCCATTTCTGTGAGCCAGCTCTCTGGTTTGGGGAGCTTATTTCTGCTTAATTCACAAACTGATGTTCCTTTCATATCAAAAATGAAAAAAAAATCTTTTTCAATGAAAGCGATAGAAACAAACCAACAGGTTACAAGATCCAGAAATAACTGCAAGAATGATAGGCCAAAGTCATTAAGTCAGTTACAGTAGTGGTTTATTTTTGAATGCAAGCATGCATCTTTCATATGCTTCTCTGGACTGGGGAGCTTCATTTGGTGGCATTTTGAGAAGGTGCTTGCTAGAGCACTGTCATTAATTATACAGCCCACATAGCAAGTGCAAGTGAAGGCTGATGGAGCTGATACCAGTGGCTTGGCAGAGCTGCTGGGGAAATGCCATCACAAACCCACCACTAATGCCTCAGATTTGGCTAACTACACTGCAGGAACCAACATGTTTCCCTTCTCTGTTCTGTGTATGCCTGCGTGGGTACAGGAGAAGCAATTTCTAAGTCATCCTGGAATACAGCTGGTTGTGCAGCAAACTGTGAAATTGCATATCACTGCCAGGTTGTTCCCTGCCTTTAAGCAAAGAGGTGGTGCAGGGAAGAGAGACTGTGAGCCTGGAGAAAGGTCAGGCAACAGAGCAGCCCTCAGTGCAGAGCAGAGGATTATGCCTTTTGCTTATTCTGTTACTGCTCTCTTCAGCTCCATAAAAGCTTAAAAAGCACCCAAGTCCAGTGGCTCAGGACTTCTTCCCCATCACCTGTGCAATAGCCTGCATTTTTCTGTCAACTCTAATACCTCACAGTATTAGATCAGTAACTCTAGGGAAGTATTCTTGCTCTGTGAAGCACAGCTCCTCACATTGTTCTCTACTGTAAAAAACCATATCTGATTTATTATTTTTTGTTTTATGCTCCTTAAGAGTGATTACAGGGTCTGGAAGGACCTCTCCACAGCGAAACTATCTTCTGATCCTTCCACTGACTCCATATTTACCCTTTTGCCCTTTCCTTTACCCTGCTTCCAGGAGAGAAGGAAGAACAGGGACAATGAGCAAAAGGCTGCAGAGACTGTTGGGAAGAGCAGAGAACCAGACTTTATTTTGCAGAATGAGACATTTCATAGCCATGCAGGTTGACTGGGCAGTTTGCTGTGACTCAGACACCAAGCTGACTTGAAATCAAATCTGGAAGCAAAAATCCACCTGAAAAGCACAGGAGGCAGTAATAGGGCTGTGTGTGAAACTTGAGCTTTGTGCTGTCTGATTACTTGGAATTTTCACTTTTGTAAAAAAGTAATGAGTTTGGATTCTATACTTGTACAACCTGGTTCCTTGAACTTATAAGTAAAGGTCAAGAGAAAAGCTTTGAGAAAGTTTGTTACAAATACTCAAAATATTGGTCAAGTTAGGGTCCTGACTCATCGTGATCCTTCAGACAGGCACAGTTTCTTTCAGCAGATGGAAGAGGATGGACTCTGTTGTGAAATACCTTATTTTTTTAAATATTCTCAGGCAGTATGTTTAGGAAGCAAGCTCTTACCTGTAATTGTCACTTGCGACTTCTGATTATTAGGGAATCACCAAGGGGCCCAAAGTTTGAGGCAGACAGGGAAAAGAAGTGCAGAATATTTTGGGACGTTTTGTGACTCTACATAGCAAAAACTAAGAAGCCACAGTCTCATGAGGCAACCTCCTGTCAGGTTACTCCACATTAGCTGTGTAGCAACCTGTTGAAATTAAGAGTCCTGGAGTTTGACAGAGTAACACTCTCTGACCTTTGCACAATGTGCTTATAGAATATCAATCTTGCATTTGATCAGCATGTCACAGCAGTCTAAGGAAAATGCAATTCACAGTGATGGTCTTAAGAATTCATTTTAGAGAAGCTGAGATAATTCATGCCTCCTGAGCCATCTGATGGGCTGGATAACCAGCCTGGGTGGAAGGATTTCCTTTGATGGTTATGAAAATACAGAAATCTCTTACCAGTTATCCTTTGCTTTTCTTTTTGTTTCCTTACTTCTTGATATATACTCTCAGAAACATGTGCCAGTGCATAGGTAATTGCTTTGGGAGGTATGAAAACTTCACCTGTTGTGATACTACATCCACATGAGACACACTGTAAGACTACCATTTTTCTAGCCATTTCTGATAAGCACCAGTGTGACTTAACAGTAAAAAGACTCAATTCTTGCCCTTGTGGTTGGACAAATTTATTTTCTGCAGACAGTGGTTTCTGGGTGAGAAAAGAATAAGTAAATAACAAATTTAAACCTACTAGAGGGGAAAAAAAAGACTTGTTGAGGTTAGATGTTAATATCTTACTTGTCTCCTTTGCATATGTGTGGTTGGCCTTCTGCAGCTTCTGCTGTGTTAAACCACTGCCTCAACAGATCAACAATTAACATTTTTTAATTGTTAAATATAATTTTGATTACTTCAGTCCATTTTTAAAAAAAGATAGTAATATATTTGATACTTTTGCAATTTGGTATTTAAAAAATACGCTATTTTAGCTTTCAGACAATTTCAGGAGATAGTAGGGGAGGCAGAACCTGTAATTTTATGTTATACTATTTGTTTTGTATTTAGCAATGTGAGAGGAAAATGAATAAGAATGGGATTGGCCAGCTGCTGACTTGACTGCTGACCATGGCACAAAAGAATGGTAGATACAGAATTTTTCTTTGCAAACACACTATTGCAAAGGTCCGAAAGAGGTATATTAAGCAGAAGTTAGGTTGAAAATACCTGCTCATAAACAAAAATCAAGTGTGGATCTTAACTCTTAATTCTTTGATTTCTTCCTTTGGGCTAAATCTTCCTTTCCTCTCTGAAGAAGTTGAGGTCCCATGAAGGAGGAACAATTCAGAAAGCTATGGAGGTCCAGTGGTACTGCGTAACTCTAGACTGCAGATTAATGGCTTTGAAGATAATTTTTGTAAATGGTGACACATTCTGAGTGGTCATCTGTTAGGCCAGACCACTGGCCACTCTCCTCTGAAGAGCAGAACTAAGAGAGGAAGAACAGACCAGTGCTGGTTCCTTCCTCTCCTAAAGCTGCTAGGAGTTTCATTTCCATGGATAGCCATCAAAAAAATCCTAACTACTCAGGTTTGCTCTCAAGAGGGACTTAATTCAGAATTTCATCATTGATTTTGGGAGAGAGCTTTCCCTCAAAGTATTTTTGCAGAAGTGGTAGGTGTATAAAAATTGTAAAATAAAAATAATCCTCTTATGTGTTTGCTTTTTCAGCGTGTCAAGACTTATTTTTGTGCGACACCTGGGAGGTGTTCTAGCAGTGGCGAACATCAGGGGCGGGGGCGAATATGGAGAGACCTGGCACAAAGGTAAGTTAGTCAAAGCACAGGAACAAAACTGCAGGCTTAGCAATGAAAGTTGCAACATTTTCTTTTCACTCCTTCTCCCATGCTCACATCTCCTTTTGCATTTTACTTATTCTTTTTACTTGCAAAAAAGTAGATCTTTTTCCTTACTTACATGTTAGATCTGTACGTTGTCCAGTGTTAATCTGATGGTTTTCATTAGATTATTTTTATTTTTGCAGCCTACTTAACAACAGTTTTGTACAAAGACAATATTTTCCGAGAAAATCATTGTGTTTTTTTAGGCACTATCAAGTTCCCTGGACTTAAACACTGGAAAATGCAGCTATTTATATTGAACTGATCTTACAAAAATGTCTATTGCAAAAGACCTGGCTTACTTTCACATACCTCTTTCATTATTGCAGGTGCCCAATTCTAAATCTCCAAGACAACAACACTGACTATTTAGGCTCTCTTGGTATCACACACACACCAAAAAAAAAATTTGCAGAACTTTATGGAAGGTGTGAACTCTTGAGTTCAGAGTATAAACTCTTCTATATTGTTTTTGCATAATTTATGAATAGACTTCTTTTTTTTTTTAATATTTGATGACTGTGACTGGAAAAATGTCTTCACCAAAAGGATTTTCAAGTACTGGAACAGGCTGTCCATGGAAGTGATTGAGTCACCATCCCTGGAGGTATTTAAAAGACACATAGATGTGTCTTAGGGACACGGCAGTGCTGAGTTAACGGCTGAACTTGATAATCTTAAAGGTCTTTTCCAACCTAAATGGTTCTGTGATTCTGTGATTGAAGTTCATATGAAAACCGTCAGCTCCAAAAGTGCATTCACATCATCCCCTCCAAACTCTTGGGGTATCCAGCTTGTAGGCAACCATTTGACTTTTTAGGGTTTTTTTTAAGCTGACTGTCATGCCACAGGAAACTCAGTCAAACACTGAAAAGCTTTGTCAATCTCTTTTCCCCTTTTCTTAACACCTTTGATGTATTTCTGTCCATGTTTTTCCCATCAAGTCCTTGTCTTAAATCATTTAATTGTCTTTGTCTACTTGCATTACTGTTGACAACTGTCCACATTCCTCCACCAGGGGAAAAAGCTTGAAAAAGTCCTTCTTATCTCAGGAACATACCTATCCTTATTTAATCATGACACTTTACTCATATTCCAATAATCTGGTGCATAAGTTGCTGGGAATGTTGTCAGCAAGACAAATGTTCCGAAACAGTGGTGCTTATGATCTAGCAATTTGCCATGGCAGTAATCCATAATATCTTTTTATCAGACAAAATGGTATTTCCAGATCATTGCATCTTGATTTTACTATTTCATCTGTGGTAACTATTTGTCTGAGTAATTTCCTCACAATTGAGTTAATTATGTAATAGTTTCATAAATAGAAGCTGTATTTGCTTGCAGATACAGGATATTATTACTAAAGATGAAATATCCTTCATTAATTTTAATTTGCAGATTGATTTGTAGTAGATTTTAATAAAATTTATCTTAATATGATAATGCTTCTTTGATCCACCTATTTCCTGCTTGATTTTGACCCAAGTCTTTTATTGCAGTTTGAAATAAAATATGTATCTGTTCTTTTTTAATTCCAGAAGCTATTACAGAAGTTTTTTTCGCTTACGTTTAATTTTATAAATAGGATTCTGACCTTACACAGCCTGGTGTTTTGAGCAAGGAGTAAGATTTATTTCTCCTTTATTGCCACATACTTGAAGACTTTTTTGTTGTCCCAGTATGTCTCTCTTCAATGGTCTTGTTAATACAAGAATGATGTGTATTTGTTAAAAAAACTCACAAAAAATTACAAATACACTGGTTTCAATTCTACAAGATCTTTATGACTAAATGTCAGACCTATCTTGCTAAACTTCTGTGACATAGAAACAAAGCAACCATTGTAAACTGGTTGTCTAGGATCACTTGATGGAGAATGGAGATAAAGAGACACCTCCAGACTGTAGCTCATCTCACTTAATTTAGGGTAAAATTACTTGTCCTGGAGGTTCCTGGATCATAGAGGGAACCTTAGGCAATCAGCTTGGAATAAACATCCAGCTTTTAAAGAAAGTAGGAGAAACTGGACTTCATTTCTGCATCCTATAAGCCCCGCTTGCCTGGCTGGGCCATTGCCTTAGCTACAGGAATGCAAGGATTTTCTTCCTAGTTCCCATTTCTTACTAGCATTTAATTGACTGAGATTACAATGGTCTTTAGGTATGATAATGCCTGAGGAGGATCTAGTTTTAGTTTCTTGCCAAACAAGCAAGATTTGAACAACTGTGAGTTCTCTAAGCTGATACTCTTCTACTAAAATAATTGAAAGATTGTAGGGGAAACCATCCTTTTCCTTCCCTATCCCACCCTGCAAATTTTTTTTTCAGACCTGGAGGTCTTATCAATGATGTCATCAGAACCAATATTTTCTGTCATTATTTGTTCCCTTATACATTTGATGACATTTGGAATTTCATTCAACTTGATGGCAGTATCTTAAGCATTTTCATATTGAAAGCTAATAAAAGTTCAAGGCAAGATGCAACTCTGAAGTCCATTTTTGACCATAGCTTTATATCATCTGGTTTGAAAACAACTAATAGAAAAAAAGAGTAAATTACCAGCCACATTTTATATATCCAGGAAATTAGAAGTGCTTATTTTATATAGCCTATTTTATAAGCTGAATCTTTATTGCCTTAAGAAACTGTCACTGAGTTTAATGATGTTAAAGTCCCATTAGCTCAAACCTCAAGTGTGTTGTATGTGGTCATTTTGTATATATTTTGCTGTGCAAAGCTTTTAGCTTTCCTTTCACTGATTAGGAACATTACCTGGCACTTACTCCACAGTATAGGTATGTATTATTCAGAGTTTCTGAAAGCATCAGAGTTATTGACAGAACCATCTTATAGCCTCTCTGTGTTGACAGAATCTTTCATTTTTGCTGTTTTTCTGAGCTACATCAATTATTAAAATGTTCATGAAACTGGAATTGTTCCCAGGTATTTTTGGACACATGTTTTTCTGAAGAGATGGTATCAAAAGGATTTTATGGTATCAACTGATTTGTTTTGTTTCCGTGCTAGGTGGTATCTTGGCCAACAAACAAAATTGCTTTGATGACTTTCAGTGTGCTGCCAAATACCTCATCAAGGAAGGCTACACATCCCCAAAGAAGCTGACTATTAATGGAGGCTCAAATGGGGGCCTCTTAGTTGGTAAGAACTGCTTGTCTATTATTATAGTAACCAGACAAAAATTGATGAGATCTGCCTGTCAAAAGTTGCCAGTATGTCAGTGCATTAATGTATACCAGGTGTTACATATGTACAGTAGTACTTCATTTGCTGTTTGCATAGGACATTGGAATTCTGCAGTCTCTGGCAAAGGCTGACTGTTAAAAGCCACACAGTCTTGTGTAGTAAGAGCTAACCCTGTGGTAGACTCACACAGAAGGTAAGAATGGTTTAAAAACATGGGGTTTTTTTTTTATCTTCCTTCAGGTTAACCATTACAAAATAACCGCTGAACTATTAATTTAGGTAGCATTGGGAAACTGTGTGTGGTCTGTTGCAAATGCATCTTGTTCACTTAAATTCACTGCTGTGTTCTTAAATTCAAGGAAATTAATAGCCTTCTCTTAAACAGAAGTCTTGTCACAGAAACATCTGTATTCTGAGCAGTATAAGAGCTACAAAATATATTTCTGATAAGATCCCTATCTGAAAACATCTGAAAGTAACAGAAGAAAAAAGAAGGTGATTTTTGGTACAATTTTGAAAGGAAAAGGAGATACAAAGTAGTAGTATCAGGGTCTGTTTCCCTTTTTTTAAGCAGCATGAAAGGTGACAGTATGACAGATTTGAGCTACTTATGTGAGAAGGGGGTAAAAAAGGCACCTCAAGCTCATAAACCACTGAATTATAGAAAATGAGCAGTTTTCTTCAGCCTACCCTGCTTGCTCTTCTTTTTGTATTTATCAGGTCCTGTATACTGACTCTATTGATTTTATTCTGTTTTTCAGTGAATTAGCATCCAGCATGAGAAACAGGATTTGGAATTGTAGAGATCTTTGGTCGAAGCCATCTTGGCTAGACCTGCATTATTATTTTTAAAAAGCAATTGTTTTAAAGATCAAGTAACAAGTACTTGTAAAGCTGTATTTTGGTTTTTGATGATATGCTTCTCAATAACAAGTGGCAGAAGGTGTTTGTGCATTTAAAATAGAAATGGGTGAATATGATAAAGTATTAAAGGGTTTGTACTCCATTTGGGAATGCAAGCATTGCAAAGTCAGTTTTATGTTGGGCCTAAATATATAGTTGGAAATGCAGTTAAACTTTGAATATATTACATAGCTTCTGAAAATACTTCTTTATGGTTATGTGGACTTCAGTCAGGATGAGACTTATCCTACCCAGCTTCAGTAATAAAACTCCCTGGGTTACAGGCTGAACTATTCAGCTGGGCTCCTTGTGTCAATAAGGGGAAACAAGTGACAACTGCAAGAAGTACATCATTCTGGTAGGAGAGAGGTGTTAGGAATCTAGACCTCCCGGCTCTAAAAAATCTTGCTAGAATCCTTCTCTTGAATTTACTGGTAGATTACAGTCAAGCAGAGTTTCCATGCTCTTGATGAGCCAGATAGGGATTTTCCTTGACTGAGTAGAATTAGGTGAATTCAGGAAATTCTTATAAGGTCTTTTTTATCAAAGCAAAAATAAATTTTGTAGTAGTTGTTGATGCAACATTAGAGATCATAACTCCTGTAGGTTCAAGGACCTACTGCCAGATTTTCTTTGTTCTTATTTATTGAAGAAAAAGTTTACAAGGAAGAGTATTGCCACTCTTACAAAATACTGTTTCCTTTCAGTCAGACTAACAGGAGGTGACTCTGAGGACTGCAGAGCCCTGAGCTCATCTTGCCTCATTCAACTGCAAAACAAGACTTCCTTGTCCTGCAGTGTGATCCCCAAACTGAGCAGAGCAGCACAGCTGTGAGCTGAAAACCTCTCTGCAAATGCAGTTTGATCTCTCATGTTTGCTTAGACAAAACCAATTACAACATTTTGAAGGCTTATTTTTGTACTGAATTTTAAAGCTCAAAGTTATGTACAGGGGCATAAAATTCACAAATAAATTGTTGTTCCAGATTACACTTTATTAATGCATATAATTATTATGGCTAATTGAAAAGGTACAGTGTGCATGGATGAGTGTCTCCATAGGTGATTTCTCACTGAAGTAACTACTTAAGGAACTAGGCAAGGAGCGATTTCTTCCAAAATCCTGAGCAACAGTGCTTCAAGAGACACTCTGAAGTAAATAATATTAAAACAAAATGTTATGGTAGTTGTTTTGACTTTTGTTCCTACCACAATATTAGTTATGTTCATAAAAGAAGATAGCTTGAAGAGGAGGGATCTGATCTTTAGGTTAAGACCTAGAGGTCTTTTACATAGCATCTCTTGAAGGCACTTGCCTTATGAAAATGACTCATAAATAAGGAGGAGTTAGCATAGTTACATATCAGAGATGACCAGAAGTAAAATTTAATTTTTCAGAAAGTAAAAATCATGTTTAAATGGAGAAAATAGGGTATAGTGTAAACTCTTGGCAGGGACATACAGACCACAGGAGACTGATGAGCAAATTGCTTCCAATATTAAGATTAGCAATGACATTTTTGTATGCACATCAGAGACAGGAAGCTGGCCAGACGATCTGTGGGACTTGCAGGTTAGTGAGATGTAAAAGGAGCATTAAAGAAAATTAATTGTAAAGCAGAACAACTAAATGGTCTGTTTGTATTGCTGTTCCCTCCTGAGGAGAGGGTGTGGGGTTCCCTGCACCAGTCTGTCTTCACGGGGAATATTCTGGGGAACTGACTCCAATTGAAGCATCAGCAGGAAAGGGTTTGGAATGAATCAATCCAATGAAAAGTAGTGTGTTGCCAGGACCAGATGGTGCACATGCAGGATCCTAAATGAACTCTGATGTGAAATTGTAGGCTACTAAGCCTGAATATCTGAGGAACAGAAGGGGGCAAGTGTAATGCCAAGTTTTAAATGGTTCATGGTGATCCACAAGCTGCAGATGAGTAAATCTGACTTCTCTAATGGGCAAGCTAGTTGAAACCAATAAATAATAGCTGACATAAAAGAAAGAATTCTACAGGCTGAAGTTGCAGCTTTCAAATGTATTAGAGCTATCTGAAGGAGTCGGGCTGCATATGGGACTTGTAACAGTGATCTAGGTGAGGAACTATTCTTGGATTTTCAAAAGCTTCCTTACATAAGACTGTGAAAGAAAGTCCTTGCTGAGCTGGAAGCAAAGTCATGTCATAGCAATGTCATGGTTAGCAGGAGGCAAAGAGTGGCGGTAATCAATCCATTTTCACAGTGGACAAAAATGAGGAGATAAGAATTTGGGAAAGATTATACCTAGCTGTGGATGCACAGTGAATAGTTCTGAATTAATTAAGGGATTCTGGGATCCATTATAGTAGTTATGTGAAAATTTCAGTGCTGTTATTTCTTAAAATTCAAAAAAGGCAGGGGAATTTGTAAAATCACCAGGGAAAATGTTTAATTCAAGAAACAGGAATTGAAATTGAAGAACTTACTTACAGGATATGATGAACACTGGATGAATAAACATTAAGAGAGGAAACAGTTGTATTTACAGGGGATGTGTGTTTTGATGGTTTTTTTATAGGATGGCTGAAGATAACTCAGTCTCAGAGAAAACTGAAATAACTAGTTCATCAGATAATAATTTACAGGAGAGATCTCCCAGTTGCCGTTCTCATACATTGAACACTGAGCTTGACAGGCCTACTCCATTGTTTTTAAAATATATGAGGCAAGCATTATTTTTAAAGAAATTGTCCCTTCCAGTTGTAGGAAGATAAAAATCGTAAAACAAGAAAATACAGCAGCAATTCACTTTGTTAATTTGAGGTTATTCCACTGATTTCGTAACAGTCTGCTTTTATCAAAACTTTTCTTATGGCTTTACATAGTAATTGTGGAAGACAACTTTCATCAGTAAATGGAAGGCTTTTGATCCTTAATGCCCTTTTCTTTCTTGAGACTAATATTAAACGTTTAAACAGTGAAGGGTTTAGGTACTTTCAGTTCAGTAGTTCAAAATCTCATGTGCTTTAAAAGTTTATTTCTCCTTCAGTCCCAATTTGGTGGTTTGAAAGGCAGTTTTCATAGGACAACATGTTTGGTGTCTGAAGAGCACAGAAATGGCTCTTAAGTTCTTTTGAACATACAATTTTTCAGAGTTACATTTTTATCCATTTGTGTATTTGCTCACAGTTTTTTTTTTGAAAGTCTATTTGACTTCATATTCGCTGACAGCCTGCTCCCAGTACAACTTGGTAGTGAACCTTTTACTGTTAAACTTAATTCTTTAAGATCTGAATAGTAATGGAATTCTTTTCCTGCTGAAGCTGCCTGTGCTAATCAGCGCCCTGACCTGTTTGGTTGTGCTATTGCCCAAGTGGGAGTGATGGACATGCTCAAATTCCACAAGTACACCATCGGCCATGCCTGGACCACTGACTACGGTTGCTCCGACTGTAAGGAGCAGTTTGAATGGCTGCGCAAGTAAGTGCCTTTAAACACTTCCTGTGGTTGTTAAAACGCCTGGTCTGCTCAACAGTTTCCAGTTGTCATGATCAATATCTATTCTAGTGATTACTTCATCCTTTCCCACACTGAATTTGGGGAGTTCAGCATTTCCTTACAAGTCAGTTTTGAATCAAAGACTATCTTCAAAGCCCTGTTGAATCAAGTGGTCCTGTTTTCAAAGACCTTGTTCTCCTAGCAGCTTTTAACAGTTCATAAGGTTTTCTTTCTGAATAATTACTCCTTTAGGCTATTACAGTAGAATATTCTCAAGTGGACCACCACAGAAATTGTATTTTTTTACCATGAGGGAGAGACAGTCACCATTGTGAATTGTATTATACAGTGTGGGTTGGATTTATTTGTAGGAATTGAATGGCACTAGACCATAATAGGATCTTAATTTCTTAGCTTCCATTGAGAGTCTCAATTTCCCTGTTTCCAGCAGAATGGATCCTGCTATGGACTTGACAGGTTTTGCTGCAGTTTCCCTGCTGGCTTCTCCTGTTATATTGGACATTCCTGTGAGATGTACACATACATCTCTCTTGAAAATAAAGAAATGTACTTGCTTCACATTTCAGAGATAGAGATCTGTGGCCACTACTGTGTGTCAGTTACCATTAGCACAATTCTGATTAATGTAACTGAGAACTGTTCATTCTGAGTGCTAACAAATGCCACTGTGATGGTTTCAGTAGGGAAGGACCTTCTTGTTGAGTCTTGAGGAAGAAGATCTGGAAACATTTGTGTGTTTTTCTCAGGTACTCTCCACTTCACAATGTCAAACTACCAGAAGAAGATGGCATCCAGTATCCCTCCACACTGCTTCTCACAGCAGACCACGATGACCGTGTGGTCCCTCTGCATTCTCTGAAGTTCATCGCTACCCTGCAGTACATTGTGGGCCGAAGCAGTAAACAAACCAATCCACTTCTCATCCATGTTGACACCAAGGCTGGGCATGGAGCAGGAAAGCCAACTGCTAAAGTTATAGAAGAAGTGTCAGATATGTTTGCTTTTGTAGCACGATGTCTAAATCTTGAGTGGATTGAATAGGAAAAATGCTTATTACTGTCTCCTTTAGAAAACAAGGGCTTTAACATTTAAGAACAGCCACACTACTACTTGGTGTAGTACTTACATTTAAGAACTGCAGTTTAATATTTTATTGATCCAACCTGCTATGGAGTTTTGATCTTCTGTGCTTCCCTCTTTTTGGCATTTCTTTGATTTTTTTTCTACTGCATTCCAAACTCCATTTTGAAAAGCATGTTCAAAAAATAGCTGAGCTACTCTCAGTACTGTTGTGAAAATTTAGATTTCAAAATTAGTGTTATTTGAGCTTATTTCCTGTAAACAATTTTAATGTATTTCACCTATAAACATATCCAGATCATTTGTAATTAAATGTAAGTACTGTTCACATACAAGATCTCTGAGCATATTTTATTTACACAGTAATTTATTTAAGAATATAAATTGAAGGTGTTCAGTGATAACCATTAAAAACTGAAGAGACAGTAATCCATTTATGTCAAATATTATTAAAAAGCTTATATTACATCCTGTTCATAAACGTGTTACAGTCTAAAATAATGATTTTGCTAAATTGTTCTTTCTTTCCAAAGAGAATTCAAAATGTTGCCAGTTTTCTCTTCTGCCATTTATTTCCACACAGAAAAGAAGACTGGAGGCTGAAAAACTTGATGAAATCTTAGATTCTCACTATAATCTCAGTCAGTTTATACAGATACTCTCCAACAACCCATGTGAAATTATTTCTTTCTGTTTCTGAAGAGTAGACCACGTACTGATTTAAATAAATGAACAAAATATAAACTAACACAAAACAAAATGCAAAACCTCACCACAACCCAAAGCCACAGCTTTGTCCAGATTATTCAGGTTCAGGGGTTTTTTTATGCTTCTCACAGGACATTCTCTAATAAGGCAAAATCTGAACATGCATAAATAACCTAGTTTTGGCTCCAAAACAGCAAGAGCCATAGTCAGGCTCCCCTATGATTTGACACAGGCACATTATTTGAGCTTCCATTTTTCCCATCTAGGCTGTAGAGCTGTGAAGTAGATGTGAGTATTTGCCTACTGTTTAATCTCTGATGCACTGCAGGAATTACAGTTTGATTTTACAGAGAAAAAAAGTATTATATCAACTATTATTAGTCTTGTTGCCCCTCCACAAAACATGAGTGTTTCTCATTTTTGAATGAATTGATGTAATCTTCCAGAATCATGCTTATTACATTCATACTTAGACCCTAAGGACTGTATTTTAACTCTGGGCTCAGGAGTTTTATCTCTAAACAAACAATGTCTTTGTGCAGGAAGAGGAGGGAGCAGTATTTAAAAGAGAGGGAGGATGCTGTAAAGAGCAGCAAAAATAAAAATAAATTTGTACCAGAGTCACTCTGTTTCCCTCATGATCTGGACATCTTTTGATTCTCTCTGGAGTCCAGGAAAGATCACCCTCTCCAGGCCCTTATTATATATGACTAATTTGATTTTAGGAGAAAATAAAAAATTATTTCTGCTTTCATATGAAATACCACACCTAAAACCTGTTTGTGATCTGGGGTTTATTTGGGATCCACGGGCATTAGAGTTGTTTAGAAGATACTCTGTAAACTTTTGCACTCTGATCACAGCATTGAATTAAACAATCAGAATAGAGAGTTGAGGGAGGGTTGATTTTTTTTTTCCTTCCAGACTGTGAAAACAGGGTACAGATTCAGCACCTCCTTTTTTCCAGGGGTATATGAACTAATTTCTTTGATCATGTAGAAATTTTCAACAGCTTCCCCATGTGGCAGAAACAAAGCACATAAAGCTGTGCCATCTCCATTTGAAATATTCATAATTGTGGCATGTAGCCTTCTGTTGAATTTATAGTTACTGTCAAGAAGGCAGTGCCCAGCTCACCTCTGATACAGAGCTTTGCAGGATAGGCTGTGTGGAGACATGGTCCTCAGACATTCGAGAAATAGAGCTGAACTGTGTCGGTGCATTGAATTGCAAATGCCTGAGTACAGCCAGCTCAGTCATCTCTAGGTCTGTTCCTAAAAATGCTTTTCCTTGTTCTCCAGTTGCTCAAGCACAAAACTTCTGGCAAAAGTTAAAAGTAACTCATTTTCCTTCTAAAGCTTTCTGTTGAAGCTGAGTTCTCTGAATGACTCAGTGTCATGACAGATGACCCATAATCTGGGGGCTTTGGAAACAAACATTTCTCTGAGTGGCAATCAGTAGTACTGAAAGTGGAGCTACTTGCTGGAGACACCACTCACAAAGTAAATGTTCCAGAGTATTGGAAAGGCATTGTGTTTCTGTAACGGGGTCATCATGTCAACATTTGTTTGATCTTAATCAGCTGTGCCAGGTTCAGGATTCAGGTGCCAAAAAAATGATGTTGCAAAGCTGTCCTGTTATCCGAGTTGCTGCTTTTGAGGCAGACAGGGTCATAGTCCAACTGGAATCTGTAATTAAGTCTGAGCAAGTAATGCTCTTGTAATATAGTGGGATTTAAACCTTCGGGGTTTTGATTAAATAGACCTGGAGCCAAACCATTCCTGCTGTATAAAACATAATGAAATTTCTGTTAGTCTAGTTTCAAGGTTATTTTCTCCATAGTGGAAACACTATTTTATGAAGACACTCTTGTGTTTTATGGTGTCTATTTCCAGTATGTGAAGCAAAATTTACAAGTTGGGCAAGGTAACCTCCCAAATATCTGCTTTTTCAAAACCACCTTAGAAAAATAAATACAGATGTTTTGTGTCAAGATCCACCCCCCCCAAAAAAGCCCTGTAAGAGGGTTTTTTCTTCATGTTACATGAAGAAAAATCTGGTTTTATGTGGCAATAAATGAACTTTTTACATAATTCTCCTAATAGTGTTCACAACTGATGTAAAGATATCTTAGTTGTCTTTCCTCCCATGAATGTACATTTGCATTAGAGTTGATTTATGTGAAAAAAGTCAGAAGTATTTTTAAAAGCTGAGAGTCTTCATATTCTTTACAGAGAGAGATTTTAATTCCTTTACATTGGAGTTAATTTACATTTTGGTAGCTGAAAAAAAGATAGATCTGTAGATTAGTTTGTATATATATGTATATGTGTATATATGTACTGATTTCATCTGGGAGCTGCACTCTGTAGTGTAGAGATGGAAGAGGGCAGCTGGCCTGTGGGTATGTAAGAATAAAGGGTGCTCAAGACAGAGTTTAGAGGTAGATACCTGTCCCTGGCACCTAGAGCTTCTGGACCAGGCTTTTCTTGACTTGGCTCTACTTTGCCATCTGTCTGTAGGAAGGCAGAAACGAGAGCAGCAGTATTTCTGGATTCAGTACGGCAAGCAGCAGCTTTCAAAGATCAATGTTGCCAGGTCATTTATTTATTTTTAGTCTGAGGTTGCCCCTCAGGATTGCCTAAAGATCTGCTTATAGACTTCCTGACGGTCTCTCCTGTGAAAGGGGTTTTCCAAGCTGAGTAGGATTTAGGGGGAAGGCCAAGGGAGGGACTTAGAAGCCAGGCTAATAAACAACCTCACAATTTTCTGCCAAGCTCTTCTACTTCGAAAATTTTTAGTAGACCACTTTTGTGTAATTGTCTCTTTGTCCAGACCTCTCAGAATATAGATAGGTCCTACTGATTTGAACAGCCAGGTTTGGCAACTTTGTTCATTTTTCCTTGTGTTAATTACTTCTGCCTTCAGATATGGCATGCCAGGAGAAGGAAAAAAAAAAAAAAAAAAAGCTTTGCTTGGGCTTTTTTTAGCTTGCTCTTGCAGAAGAGTGATGTGGGGTAGCCTTCCTGTTCTCATGTCCCTGAGGATAACTATAGTGTGTCCTCAAGACAACATTATCCATGAATAGAAAATTCTGAATAAGCTCATGTCCTCAGTTTATTCACGGGAGTGCAATCCTAGTGACAAAGTCCCTCAGTGGAAGCTGGACTAGCTACTGGCACAGAATTTTACTGAAATTCTGCACTAGAAGGACTGTGAATTGACTGTTTCTCCTAATTTTCCATAAAAATAATTGAAAATTCAACATTTAAAGCCAAAGCAATATCGTAGTGAGAATCTCTTTTCTGTAGATATCCCTCTGCCTTGTTACCAGGAGTAAGAGAGGCAAGGAACAAACTTGGTGCTCATGCCCTTACCCATTGTAGTGGAAGTTTAATGCTGAAAGTCTGAATAGAAAGAGTCAGTGTGTGGTGACTTCACTAAACATTTCCAGCTCCCACAGCTGATGCAGCATGGCAGCTGGAGTCAGTGGATGGACAACATCCCTGCAAATGTGACATTACCAGCTGGCCACATGCTGCTCTGTTATTTGTGCTTGTGCACTGCTTTCAATACCTCCCAGGTCTTCTGTGTGCAAAAAGGATGGAGCTACTATTCTTGAAGCCCCTAAGGAGGGGGACACGTGCTGTTTTAAGCAAGATGTGTCCTAGGTAGGTATCTGGTAGTGCTAACTGAGCAGTAATTTTGATACTTCTCTATAACCTACACAGGGCATTACTAGGGCCAAAATATTATCTGTAATTTTTATCTTAGCATCTCTCTTAAAGTAGTAGGGAAATAATAAGAAAAGGAGAAGTTCAGCAGTAGCACCTGAACTAACAGGAGGTGTTAATTTCATTTAGTTCCTGGTATCATGATTTTTATGCTGCTTTTCTATCCATGTGAAGAGCTGTATTTAACCTCTGCAGAAGAACAGATGAACCTGAAGGTACATTGCATTTCAGTGATGCCATCAAATATATTCTGCTGTGGGGCATTGAAGGTGTCAGAAGACAAGAGGAGTAGAAAAAAACAATTTGTTTTGCCACCTAGCAGTTACTGAAAAACCATGAACATACTAAATAACAGAGGAGTTTATTCATTAGTTAGTTTTACACCAGTTAATGCAAAATTTTGGAAGTTTGGGGAGTGTTTAGCTGGTGAGAAACTGTTATCCATGCTGATTTATTCTTTTAGGCAGTTTCTGGTGTGCAACAAGAGCATATCATTGTGACAGCAAGTGACAAAAGTCTGTGACTTGGACTGTTGTTGCCTTCCTGAGGAAGAAACTGACTGAAGGGCTTGGGCATTTCATTCTTCAGTTTCCTTTGGAACAGTAACAGAAGCAGATAAACAATACTTATTGTCTTCTGATTGTTTCAAAGGAAACAGTGACATTTCTCAACAAAATATGTTGTCTTCTGGTAGTACTGCTGTTTCAGAGGAAGCTCTGCTGTAGTAGAACAAGCTTTGTGATGTAGGTATGTGCAGATATTTCTTTCAGTAGCTGGGCCAAGCTGTTAAATACTTCCTACTGCATATATTTAGTGTCCATAATTAACATTCTGCTGCTGAAACTGCTTTTTGGTTTAGTTTAAAGCTTCTCAGCATTAAAACCATGTTTTCATCATAAGTGGCATAAAGCTGTAGACATAAGACCATTGATAGGGGACCCAAGCTTCAGCTCCTGGATGGGTTACCTTTCATTTTGTGTCACTGAGTAGACACAGGTAGAATCATAGAATGGTTTTGATTGGAAGTGACCTTAAAGGTAATCTAGTTCCAACTACCCTGCTCTGGGCAGGGACACCTTCCACTAGACCAGGGTGTCAGGATCCCATCCAACATAGTCTTGAACTCTTAAAGAATGGGTCTTGAACACTTAAAGAATGGTCCCATCCAACATGGTCTTGAACACTAAAAGAATTCACAACTTTTCTGGACGACCTGTTCCAGTTCCTCACAACACACATATGAAGAGTTTATTCCTAATATCTAACCTAAACCTACCCTCTTCTGGTTTGAAGCCATTCCCCCTTGTCCTGTCACTACCTTGTAAAAAGTCCTTGTAAAAAGTCTCCCTCCATGCTTCTTGTAGGCTTCCCACCTATAGGGTACTGAAAGGCCACAATTAGGTCAGCCCAAAGCTGCTTTTTTCCAGACTGAACTAGAAAAACTTCACGTAACACTAAAACAGTGAAATAACCATAGATGATCACTGCCTGTAAATTGAAGATCTTGAGAAGCCTCTATGGCTGACTGTATGTAAACAAGCCTCCAGCTGTTATTTGAAATTAAAGGGATTACTTTTCCTAATTAGAGATGCTCAGCCCTTCTTGAGCTTCAAGGAAGTACAGATCCAAATCTGAACTTCATAAGAGCACACATCACTCAAAATGCCTGAAAGCAAAAGCAGTTCTTGAAATTCCCTGTCTTTGCAATGTGGTTATCCTTCAGCAAAGCTTTGGCTGCCAAGGACAACCAGGAAAACATCCTCCCCTCACAGATGACAGTCACTCGCACAACAACCCAGTCATTAAATAGTTTACTGCCATGGGCCTGCTGCCCATTCTTCCTGCCTGGTGGAGCCTTCCAGGGCCACTGTGATTGCCAGAGGAAGTCAAATGTGGGGGAGGGGTACCAAATTTACAAAATTGCTTCCAGCTAATGAGTTAGGCAGTTATTGAGAACATTTCATTGGAGATTCTGGATTGCTTTCATTATTTTTGATACTTGTTCCCTGCTAGGATCCGATTAGTGGGAGATGCCTCTCTTGAATTAAGGTTCAAGAAAGAAGTCTGGTGTTAATAATTTTTGCCTGGCTGCCATGGTAAAATTCAGAGGTTGTTACCTCAATCTGTGCCAGGGAAGGTTCAAATTGGACATGGGAAATAATTTCTTCACATAAAGGGTTGTTAAGCATTGGAACAGACTGCCCAGGGGAGTGTTGCAGTCACCATCCCTGGAGGTGTTCAAGAAACAACTGGACGCAGTGCTATGGTGAGTTTGACAAAGTAGGGATTGGTCAAAGGTTAGAGGTGTTTTCTAACCTAAGTGATTCTGGATGCTTGATTCTGTGACCTGGCTCTTGGCTGTGGAGAAAAATGGGCTTACATAGGAACTTGGGAAATAAATTTGGAATTTGAGGTCTCCAGGACCACCTGCCCTTCCTCAGCAGAGAGCCTGAATGCTGCCAAATTACAGAGGCTACCTTTCTCTTCCTTTAAACATCTGCATTCAAAGCTATTTTTTTCCAAGGTTTTTATCCTGCTCATCTCATTTGTGGGTTTTCTCTGCTCTTTGGGATGACAGCAGACATCTAGGGAAGCTAATTACTCTTCTGTCAAGCCCTCGAAGGCTGCGCAAGCCTTTTGGGAGAACGTGTCATCTTTATCTCCAGCACAGATTTTGATGAAAATACCAGTTTAGCTTAGAAGACAGCTTCCCAGGGGTTTTCCTCCTTGCAACAGAAGCATGGAGCTGATCTTCCTGGCTTGCCAACCCAGGACCCACACAGACCTATAGATAAGGGAGATGCCGTAAGCAAGGAAACCCCTTGGACCAGCAAGAGCAGCCAAGGCATGGAAAGCTGGGGACCCCCAGTTTCTACAGGGCTTACCAAAATTCTACCACTGACTCATTTGTTTCAGCTGTCCTGCTGTCCTGTAAAGTGTGAAGCTGGCAGGAAACTAAGCCTGGCTTCTCATTCAGTGCAGAGGAGAAGTCCTGCTCAGGTCAGGCCTTTGACACAGCAGAGACCTCCAGCTACCTAGAGAGATTTCTGGCCTGCATGAGAGATATTTTTGGAGGGAAGCAATGAACTGACAGGGTTTTCTGAATGACAGCTTTATACTTAAAAACCTAAAGCCTATCTGACATAGATCCTCCTATTGACTTTGAGCCCATATCTTACAGCAACAGCTTTGTCCTTCTCATTCTCCCATCCCGTTCTCTCTACACTGTTTTGCATGTTACAGGAATACCTAATTTTCTTTACCTTTGAGCTCTAAAAGGTGTTCTCATATTTCCTAGTCACATTATACCTTATCATTTTTCATTCTTCAACCTTCTTGCTTTTTAACTTTGTCTACCCTTTGAATTACCCAGAGCTTCAGCATGTGAGAATGTCTACAAAGCTTATGGCAAAACAGGCAAGCTGCAGGCAAACACACACACACATATGCAGAGAGAGACCTTTCCTTGGGATTTTGCTTCATTTTCTCTCTTCTTTGTTCCAGATCACTTTTTAGAAATTCAAAAATCCCTTGAGCCAGTTTCTGAAGACTAGCTGTTCTCCTTGGGTGACATATGGTTGCCACAAATGTGGCCCTCCTAAGGACTGTTTCACTCAAATCTTAGTTCTGGGATGCAGCAGGGGCTGCGACAGCATGGTTATTATCCACAGACAACTGAATCTCTCCCGTCAGGAATGTTTGGTACTAGCATTAAAATTCCCATTTTGCCCTCTGGTTGAAATCCCTGCTTTCACTGTGCTTTCACCATCTGTTGCAAACTCCAGCTGTTGATTTTTAAAAAAACACTTTTGGAACATAAGTTGTGGCTCTGAAAAACCTTCGCTCCTGTTGCTCCTGTGATAATTGGATGTCCTTACTTAACATACAAGTAATGCCCAAGACATACTGCTGCTCTGAACTTCCTCCTGGTCTGTTTATCAGCTCCTCTAGCTGGAACTAGCTGTGGTTTAGCTTCTGTTGTTTTTTCCTTTCTCTCATTATTTCACCAGGGCAAGCTGTCCCCACAGACTGCTGCCACCTCTTGTGCATCTCATCCATCTCATTCCTTGAAATTGCTAATGAAAAGATGTGCCTGTGTATGCTTTCCACACTGGAAGATGGGCAGCTTGCAGAGCTTTCAGCCCTGATGGTGATTTCACCTCTACAGCAGCCACTTGTCCCAGTAATTGTCTCAGAGACACAGGCTCCCCAAGACAATGTGGGTTTATTCTCCTGCAAATTCCATGCTGTTTTCATTACAGCATCTCCTGCAGACACACAAATAGTATGTCTGGCATTTCCCTATTCTCATTTCAGCCAGCAAGGTCTAAATCAAACAAAATCCAACAGAACGGAGGAGTTTGGGGATTCCTCAAAGTGAAACACCATCCCCTCCCCAACACAAGATTTTCAGTACTGGAAGCTGAAAAATGACTGGCAGCAGAAGGCAGTCCTCATCCAAAGCACAACAATCCATGTGAATCTTCCCATTTTGGCAATGAACTTTCAGATCAGATCCAAAAACAGCACGGAAATTTTCACACCAGTGTAATTGTGAAGTTGCAGCATAGATGGTATGAAAGAGCCCTCAAATACCTGTTGAGATATTTCAGTATACCTCACTAGGGTAGTTCTGCCACTGCTAATTTTGTGCCTATATTTAACTGAGTGCTTGAACAATCTGGAAACTGCAGGTCATTAATTATCACAGCCACCCTCAGTGACAGGGAGGGTGAGAACAAGTTAGGGATGAGGCAAAGAGACGAGGCCAGGGAGCTGTGCCCTATCCTCAGGAAGCTCCCCACCTGGCTCCAAGCCAGAGCTCGCCCTAGGGAGCCCTGCAGGCATTCCTAACAGCATCTCCCTCTCAGCCCAGCTCCTGGAGGAGGCTCAGCATCAGAGAAGTGGCAGCCTGAGACCCTGCTGCACCTGCTCACTTAAAGTCCTGGGAAGTCTGAACCATACCACAAAAATGGACAATCCCCTCTGAACTGGAGCAAATCACTTTTATGTACAATTTACTGTTGAAATTGAAGGGGAAAAACATCATGGTTCTCAACTCTCCATGACACATCCTGAAGATTGTTCACACTAGAAAGATGGTGGGAGACAAGTGAGGAAATGGTTGTAAAAAGGAAATATTTTCCTTCATTCTTAAACTCTTTCCAGCTCTTGCAATCTGAAGCCATTTAAGATTTAAAAAGGAATAAGATTATAAAGACTAAGAGCACATGTTCTCTGAATGTGACACCCTACCACTGCTGGGATTTTTCAACCAAGGGAATGCACTTCTGTACTCAGTCCTTGTGTGTCTTCATCCCCTGTGATGATCTGAGGTGACTTTACTGGCCTGGAGGAAGGTTGAGCAGCACATGTTTTGAAAGACAGACACAGGTAAAATGCTCAGAAATGGTTTTATGCAAAGGAATATGTATGTACCTGTTTATTACTGCTACTCCCTTAGTACTTGGATTCATGCAAAGGTTATCAAGGAGTTTCCTGAGCTCTTTGCTTTCTGATCAAAACAAAACCAAGCTTCTGGTGCCAGCTCGTTGCTAGAAATGTCTTTAAATACTTACATATCCTTTGCTCTACTCACACTTAATTTTAAGCTAGCTTGACAACTGACAATTAACCTGATATCCTATCATTTCTTTTTCCTTCTCTCTTCTAACTTAACTGACTGTGCTGTAGATACTGACATTGATGCCAGCAGTCTCTGCCTTTTCACTTCCATTTTCCACCTCTGCTATTTGTGCAAAATGTGGTTTTCAGTTTTCTGGTCAAATTCATATATAATGGGTTCAGTGTCTTGCTGTTTGGTTTTTTTTCCTCCCTGAAACATGTCCTAAAATTCTTAATTAATTCCAGAAAAATTGTCATTTGTACAGGAAAAAAAAAACAAACATTAAGCATCTTTCACAAAAGGGAGGAAATTTGAAAATGAAATTACTTGATTTTGCCAACATTTTGTAAGACTCTTTTCCAACACTTCACGGAATGTGTCATGAACACATCACTGTGTGGTCCTAAAATATGGAGTCCTGTTTGAGCATATTGTTCACTGTCCTTCATGCTCTAAATAATCCTACATTACCATAACACTCCCATGCTGTTTCTAAAGCATTTATGTGCCTGGGAGAGATTTTTGGTGTGGTTCCACCTTTACTTTTATAAGGTTTCTTCAAAGAACAGGTCTGCTGCTGCTGCTGCTCTGTTTTTTTCTACCAGATTGTTGCTGAAAACATATAAGCTCTCAACAGGAGCTAGAGCACAATAGCATTAATCAGTGCCTCCTGCCAAATTCTTGCCAGTTCAAAACAGCCCTTGGGGGACTATTTCTCAGCCTCGATTCAAAATCAATGACCTCTTGCTTATTATTTTAACTGCAGTGACAGTTCTTCTGGACGAGAGACTTCCCCATGCGTCCTCCGTTGGATTTGTAGCAGTTACATTTTAGTATTCCTAAATTCATATTTGGGTGCAAGATTTTGCCCCATGTTGACTCTCATCTTCCAGTGGTTTTGCCCAGTGAATGGGCTTTCTTCTTTTCCCATTTCTGCGTGCTTTGGTTTCTCTTTCTCTTACAGTCTCAGACAGAGGCAGCAGGGAAAACTCTGATCCCCAAGGACAAGTCTGAAACAGTAGTGAGAAATGGTGGGTTTCAGCCTCCTCCATTGTTTCCATTTTTCAGGAAACAAAGCCTGGCTCCCAGTGACACAGCAGCAGCAGCAGCAGCACAGGAGCCACCAGCCTCCCCAGGGCTCCGTAGTCCCCCGCGGCAGCTGAGCCCCGCCGTGCCCGGGTGCCTCACCTTCCCTTCCCAACGGTGGCCACCCAGCCCCATCAAGCAGGGGCTGCCTTTCCTGTCAGGAGCACTGGTGATGCTGCAGGTGCCATGAACGTGCAGGGAAAGGCAGGAATGATTCCAGCAGTAAAATGGACAATGGGATGCTGCTACTGCCATGATGTGTTTCCCAGTAACTTCACTGGGAGCCACGTGTGCACTGAGCTCAGTTTAAAGATGCTCAAGAGAAACTTAGGAGGAGCTTACTGGAAGGTTTGTCTTAAGCCCTGCAGACAATTCAGGTTATACCATCCCATTTTTAGTTTCTTCTTGCCCGCTTATCATAGTGCTACAATGAATCTCATAGACACATCTTCAAAGGGAAATGGAAAATATCTTTTAGTTTGCCAGCTGCAAAAAAAAAAAAAAGTTAAGATTAACGGCTATTGTCAGCTCTGTTAACAATGTCTTTTGCAGATTTGTCTAATCTTGGTATTATTTTCATGCACAGTGAATTATTACCTATTGTCTCTGTCAAAAGCAAAAAATTCCATTTCTTTAGCAATGTGTTAAAACCTGAAAAAGAAAAATTGTGCTTCATAATTCCTGACAAGATTCCATTATGCTGAAAGTAAAAAGTTTTCTTCAATTTTATGTACCTAAAAAGAATGATGTCTTCAAGGCTGTGATGCCTCTCTTACACAAAGAATATTTTTCCACATCAGTACAATTACTCTTGGACCCCACATCCATTACTGCCCTCCAAGTCTTTATTTCATCTAATATGGAAGTGTGTTCTATGGAAGACACATGATGACTTTCATATCACAGCAGAATTAATCAAAATATCACAAAGAATTTTTTTCTCAAAATCTTTAAACCTAATCAATTCTGAACAGAAATCTGTGATTTATAATGAACAGATAAATCATAACCATCTGGCTGAACTACACAATACTTTTTCATCATATAAGTTTGCACCCCTCGGGTTTTACAGCAGAGATAGCTGGAGAAACCCATGACAACTGAAGATGAAAAGGCAAAATCCTTCCCTTATAAGAATTCTTCTAACTTCATTAAATTCAAGCAAGCTACAATGATTTACACTTCTCCAGAGTGTTTTCAGCACACTTTCTCTCATAAATAGAACAGGAGGAATGGGAATAGTAAAAGGTAGGATTATGGATAAACAAATCAGAGAATGGAGACTTCATGAAGTCTGCTAGGGAACCCTGTTAAAATGTAATTCAGCTAGCAAGTGTGTGTGCTTTATAGTTCTGTGATGCACAAAAAAAAAAAATTAAGGAAAAAAAAAAGAGAAAACAAAAAAAACTCCAAAAATACACATCTTTTTCCCAAGCCTTGGGAGGTGTGTGCCAGCCCTGCTGAGACATCACAGACAGCCCTTGGGCATCCCAAACTGAACAACCCTCTCACATCAAGACCGTAATGGGAGCCTTATCTAAGCTCATATAAGTGCACTTTTTGTCCACAACACGGACAGTAAGGCTGATACACTTCTGAAGGAAAGTCTTGAGTCACCCCAGAATTAGCCAACCTCCAAAAAAACCTAGTTATTTTTACCTTCTCTGCCAGAGCAGGGCTTGAAAGAGGATGCCCAGTCACATCTCTGACACCAATATCCCTGTTCTGAGGAGATTACTCATAACAGTCCAAGAGTTTAAATACGTTTTGGTACTACTGTGCTGCCACAAATACAGAATTTACACTCTACTTTCTCCCTTGGCTTCAAAAATAGAAACTGTCCAGCAACTACAAATATGAATACAGTCTTTATCAGGTGGCATTTTGTTATTTTCAAATGGCTTTTCTCCTGAGATGACAATGAATTAAAGTGGGATACCGACTTAACTCTTTTCACAGACAATGTCTCAGCATCTGAAGCTTTGTAGGACAAAGCTTTCTGGTTATTGGTGTGAGCATGGACATCATGGTGGTTTAGGAGTTACTTCAAAGATTGGCAGCTTAGTTCAGCTATTCAGATGCTGCCTCTGCTGTCAGAGTTTATTTCATGTGCCCATTTTTCAGTACAAACCATCCATGAATGCTTTGAAAACCTGAAAACTGAAGTTGTTATATATTGGCTTCCAAGTGATAAGTGGCTCGAGTTTTTGAATTTGTGTTTTCTGCATTCATCTGTTGAATAAAGAAAATATATTTCACTGGATCAGAAGTAGAGATCTCATCCTACACCTGGCTAAAAGTCTTGTGTACTCCACACCTGCTTTGATGTGCTCCAGAGATCCACAAAAGGCATTTGGGCACCAAGCTTTGTCTCTGCAGACCGCCAGGTGCAATGTTTAGATAGACTGGAAATCTTTATTTGGATTATTTCCAATTCTATCATGCAAGCATCTAGACTTAAATGCACAAATTTCTTAAATGTCATCTTTTGGACATGCAAATGCGGGTTCTGAGTTCAGCCCATACCTAAACAGCTGTGTCTTACAAGCCTGACACACAAACCCTTGCATGAAAACACATCTGGGACGTGTACCAGAGTGGACACCTGCACCATCCCAGGTGTAGCATCAGTGAAGGCAGCCTCCCAGGCAGCATGCCAGGATTCCCAGCATGGTATATTACAACAGTGATCCCAAAGAAGACTTTCTGTTTGCAAAGAGATTGTTTCACGGGGGAGTCATTAGTCTATTAAATAAATAGTGCAAAGTACATGTAGTCCATACAGAAAAAAAACCCCAATGAGCTATTTATAAACAATTTTGTCTCTATCTCCTATTCCAAATTTCTGTAATTTCTTATCTGATTTAATTTAATTCTAGTATTTTTCTCAGAGAACTGATAACTTTGCTTTAAGTCTTCATTTGCTCTTGCTTGTGATCATTTAGAAGCTAATAATCTTCTTCATGACTTCATACACACTCCCTAAAACCCATTATGCCAAGGACAAAGTATGACAGTCTCAGGCGTGGGGAGTAGGAATAACAAAGGAGAGACAGCAACAGATGTAAATTAACTGCTCAAACCAAAGAATGATACTGTACCCTTCCACAGGAAAACTCTGGGAGGAAGGCAAACAGCCCAGCAGGGCTCTCTGTATCCTGGGGATGCTTTCTGAAATCCCTCACCCATTGTTAGCAGCAAAGGAATTGATCAGACCGAAGCTTCTCCTTCGCAAAGGAAATGTAGTGGGCTAACAAATGCCAGCTAAAGCACTATGTTAAACACAGCCTAGCACTTAGTCTAACCAACTCATGGTTAGCTTTAGGTTGCTTTTAGTTCTAAGTAAAAGCATGGCTTTACTCCAGTTCTGTTTTCCTGTGCAGCTTGAAATCATGCTCAGTAGTTTTTACACAATTGTATTTTCTTGGCTAATTTCTTAAGGATAGGTAGCACTGTGCAATGAGCTGGGCAGGAGTGCTAAAAAGGACATTTTGATAGCTCCCAGGCTATCAGGATTCAGTGTCATGTTTAATGTGATTTTGGCCAAAGGAATCCCACCTCTATTGAAAAACCAAATGCTTTTAGTTACATTGCATTGTACTACAGTCAAGTGGTGGAAACAAGTTCAGGGACCACAGTGGCTACAAAAATGGCTTTTACTCAAATAAGGGATTCCCCATGAGTGCTCACATCTGGTACAGATGGGGAAGGAAAGTAAGTTGGAAGGGTGCAAGACCAGGCTCAAATTAAAGGGTCAAACAGCATTTGTCTGTACAATGTAGGTTTCTGTTTCCAAATTTCAGATAGGGAATCACTTCTCCTAGGCAAAAAAAAAAAAAAAAAAAAANAAAAAAAAAAGAAGTTCTGTTTTTCTTTTTTGTTTTTTCAACATTTAAAGCTGCTGATTGCAACCTAAGACCAGGAATGTTCTTAAGGTGGTGCCTTGTCTCCAGCAGTGACTGCAAGTGACTCACAGCATGCTGTAATCCTCAGAAAAGCTACTTTCCATGAGTTTGTCCTGTGCCCCTTGAGTACATGCAAGCTTTGAACATCCGTGTCTGTGAGCAGGAGCTCACAGCCCAGGGACACCCTGAGGGTGGAACAACCTCTGGTCTGTCAGCTGAACCTGTTTCCTTCTACTTCCATCTGCCAGTGCCCCATTCCTCTATCAGGGGTGTTCTGTTGATCCTCTCTTTCAATGCTTTTCATGAATTCATTAACTTCTGAGCTGGCTCCCTTCCATGCTATTTCATTGACTCTTTCAGACTGTTTTGCTCCCTTCCTCTTGTTGTTCCTCATACAGAAGCAGTTTCATACTTTTGATCATCCTTGTTGCTCTTTTCTGAAACTTCTTCAGCATCTCTGCACCTTTTTGAGGAAGAAAGATCAGAACGGCATACAGAATAGAAGGAATGAGACATCATGGACATATGAAGTGGCATGATGATGATGACGATGATGATGATGATGTCCTGTTTTCTCTTTCTGTCTTTTCTGTCAGTTGTTAATACTTGCTTTTCCTTAGATTACATACTGATAGCAAGCATGAATAGTTTTCGTGGCACTATCTGTCATAGCCCAGAGCTTTTGCTGTGGAGGGAAGCAGTCAACCCATCTTTTTACATACATATATGAAAACAGGATTGGTTTTCTCCCACCTTCATATTTGTCTACATCAAATTTCATCTGTCATTTTATTGCCCACTCAATCTAGCAGGTTCCTTCTGCAAGTCTGCATAATCATCTTTGCTGTCCAGAATAAATTATTAACTTCATATTCTCAGCAAATCCTGCTCCCCTCGCCCTGCTTCCATGTCCTGTATGACAGTGTTGAAAAGCACAAGTGCCAATAAGAATTTCTTGCAGGACTCCCCTTACAATTTCATTTCACCATGAAGAATGACCATTTTCTCCCACCCTTTGGTTTCTTTCTTCTAATAAATTATTTATTCACACATGAACTTTCCCTTTTGCCCCACAGCTGCTTTACCTCCTTAAAAGCTTCTGGTGAAAGACCTTGCTGAAAGCCTTTTGGAAATTACAGTAGACAGCACAGCCAGCTTTTTCCTATTCAATTGTTGTTGACATTTTCAAAGAACTGAAGGTCTGAGAAGGTGATGTTCATCTATAAAAGCTATAACAATTATTCTCTAGCAAAAGGGATTGCTGTTATTCCAGCCAAGAAAATTTCCTTGGTGAAATGACAATGCAGGGAATCTATCACTGAGGAAATGGATGATTTTCCACATGACTTATTATCCAGAACTCATTTCCAGAGCAAATCACCCACATCAAGAAGTCAGCAAGATTCCAGGGAAGGTTTGGCAACCACAATTGAAGTTCTTCTGCTTGTTTTCCACTCGTATAGGAAGGGATATCGAAACTCATGAATGAGGCATTCAATTATTATCTCTGTATAAAAGATCAGGATGAAATCTAATGTAGTAGGTGATCCCTTTACTTCTGGATACTCCTCCATTTGAGCCTCATCTGACAAAGAGGAGCACGAAGCTTACAGGGTGCGTTAGCAGGGGAATGGGCGGCTCCCCAGGCGGGAGCTGCAGGCTCTGGAGCCGAACAGAGGGGTTGCTGCCCGCTGATCACCGGGCTGCAGCGCTTGGCCTGCACAGGAGGGAGACTGAGACTGGATTATCTGCAAATGTTTTCAGCTGCTTATTGATCTTCGTTTTAATGCTGATGCTTGGGTTATAATGTAAGCTAGCTGAGATCTCAAAATCTTCATTTAAATGACAAAATATCCAGTTTATAATGCTCGTAAAATAACTTGCAGCTCTCTAAATCCAGCCTAATGTTTGTGCTTTGCATGTTTTTCACATTAGTTTGCTCTTCCCTTCCTTTCTCTTCCCTTCCTAGCAATTTGCAGCAGGATGAGATTCTCACAATGTTCAAGTTGAGTCTTGTGTTATTCATTGTATTACAGTTAGTGCTACAGTATTGTTTAATGATAAACATGAGCTGATCCGCACACTGGGAAATATTTTGGAGCTCTGCAGCCATATCAGTCTCCTGAGGTTATTTTTTAGTTTGTTGTTGCTTTACTCCACAGACAATTTGGTAAAATGCAGTACAGTAAATTGTGTTTCCGCTTCTTATTTTTTCCTGTGTAATGCTTTGTAACCAGTGCAAATAATAACAAAAAAAAGTAAAATATTAACCCCCTAGGTTCCAACTTGCTTCTTGAAAACTGCTGGACATGATTATAGTGCATCTATGTGCCTGCAGGACCACACAAGCACAGGCAGCTCTGAGTTGTCTTCGCACTAAACCAGGTACGTCTGCTTTACAGCTGTTGGACAGAAATAGTGTAGCACAGTAAATTAGCATGCTCAGAGGGCTGTGATTTGAAAATTAATTTGGATAAATCTCTGATATGTATCTGTCCACACATGTTTACTTCAGAAAGTAAAGCTCTGAAGCAGGAAGGAAAAAAAAAGAATAGCACAGTATTTTTTCTTTATTCCCTTTTATTTCCATATGCAGCCAATCACTATAGTATTTGAGCACGGCATCCACACCCAGATACTCTTACAGATATAATTTTCTGTGCATGTAATAACCACAAAAGCAGTGCAGGTTTTAGTAGCATTTATTAATTTTATGTGTGCAGTGATACACAGCCTGTTGGCATTATGGCAGACAATCCACATTAGTAAGCAGAATGACCTTACCAAATTTCCAGCCTTCAGGAACACAGTTCAGTTGCCACTTTCATAAATACTTCTGAACAGCTTCATTTTTGAGAGCAATCCCAATGAAGCTACATTTTAGCCTATATGTCTGCAATTAGATCTGTCTGTGTTACTCTTTTGGCTGAATGTGTTTAGCCAAAGCATACACTGCAAATTGTAAAGATAACGCCAGAAAATACTAAAGAAAAAAAATTCCCCGTAGCTATAAATAAGTGCAGGCAAACATGTCTGACAACAGATCATGAAAAGAGTAATTGAGATCCTATTTTAAAGTAATTAAGCAACAAGGAGAGTTAACTCAATTGAAAGACAATATCCTTATTAAGGGAGAACAAGATAAAGGAATATGTTGAAGTGGATGACACTTTCCAGAAAAAATAAGCCATGAAGTCCCTAACTGAATTTCAATTGTTATCCATTTTCTTATCTAAGCCTGTGTATGTGTGCCTGGTATGAGTATATATATTCTGAACTCCATCCTCCCTTAATGCATCCATTTTCTCCCCCACTGGGCTGTCTCAGTAATATATTTGTACAGCTCATACAAAGCCAGCAGAGGTGCTTCACAGACACACTGCTCAGTGAGAACAGCAGCACCTTCCTTTTTGGGGAAAAGAAGTCCCCAAGCCTTGGCATACCAGTACTCACTAATTTTCATATCCTGTTGCACTTGTACCTTCCTGCTGATTTCCACGGCACAGAAATCTGCTTCTGTAGTCACAACAGAGATCATTAACCCAGCAATTGCTTCTCCTCTGGCTGCTTCCCGTGGCCAGTCTGGTCCTGCATATGGGCAGAGTCTGGGCGAGCATCTGGAGGTGAGGAGGAGGCAGTGATCTGTGGGGATGGCCCCGGAGCCAGATGCTTTCTGGTGCCACGGGAGCCCCGGGTGAGTTTTTCCGAGGAAACAGCAGCTGTCCTGATGCCACAACACACAGACAGTGGGCTGGCTCCCCAGTGCTTGTATCTTTCTTCATCTGTACCTGAATGAATGAGGAAGGCATGAGTGAATTCATGTGTCAGGAAGCTGGTCACAGATGCTACTTCAGGCTAATGAGCCCAGCTAGCCAGGCGCTTCCTGGCAGTATCAGGGAAAAACAGATTTTGCCAGAAATAGCTGAGTAGCTCTTGCAAGGGCTTCTCTGCCCAAGCAAACTGGGGAGATGGCAGCAGTTCAGGGTGTGGCACCAGGAGAAGGCTGCTCCCCTGCATTCAGCACCTCTCCCCTCCCTCTCATGGCTCCATACGCAGTACAGAGGTACCGGCCACAGCTCTGCCCAGACAGGATAACCCCAGCAGACTGCAAGGACAGAGCCTTTACTTGGCTTTTCCTTCCCTCCCTCCCTGCCACACATGCTGCAGCACTTGCTCCCCACCATGCACAGGTCTGGGGGGCACCACTGTCCTGCCACCCCCACGGTGAGAGCCTGCCTTGTCCGGGCTGGCCAGGCTACGGCACCTCACCGCTGAAAGGGACAAGTCCTAGCAAACAGGACATGGTTCTGCCCCCTGGGATTTTCAACAGTAGGACCTACCCCAAATCCTTCCTTGTCCAGAGCTACCCCTAAACTCCCCTGAACACAGCAAGAGTCTCCTTCTCCATAATGGATTTGAAGAAGGTTCATCCAGAGGGCTGCTAACTAAATTCGGTGAGATTCATGTGCAAAAACAAAGGCAGGATTGAACCAAGAAAGAGGAATGTTAATAGGTGAAGGAAATTGTGTTCTTCTTTGCTGTGGTTTTTTCTTTCAAATGTCATTTTCTGTACATGTAATTGTTGCACTTTGAAGAAAAAGAGCACTATCAAATGCAGCCAGCTGTGATTCAGGCACTCTGCCTTTTTTTGTCATCCAAAGCATTTGCAAAATACTCATGCTTTAAAAACCTTTGCTTTCTTCTTCTGTAAGTTACCAATTTTGTTTTGCTACAGCCTATGGACAAGGTAACTCTGAGCAATTTTTTACTAAAATTTCACTTGAATCAAATGTTTTTAATACAGAGAGTACATAAAAGATGGATTCTTTATGTCTGGGTATTCTTCAAATTGGCCTAGTTGTATTTTGGTTTTTCTTTTAACTTTCATCAATTTTAGCTAAACTATATACCTAGAAAGTATTGCACCCCACAGCCACATGTGGTATATTCCTAGTTAATACCACCCTTCCTAATTTCCTGTCATTGTAAATTGGTCATTTTGCATTCTGCAAGACAGACTGTACTAAATGAATTCTCCAGAGTTCCTTTCTTTCCATGTAATTGCAGATGTTGACTTACTAGATTAAAGTAACCTACTTACTGAAATCTAAGTAGTTGGGCATAAGAAACAACATTATTAACTTTCTTCCCTGACATGAAGCCCATCAGTGTCAAGGACAGCTGGCAGTCAAGGTTTTCCATGTGACTTGTGCTAGGAAGCCAAAGAGGAATACCTAAGCTCAGGAGGGGCTTATTTAAATTCAGTACAAAAGCATTCTTCTCTGCCCATGACCACTTTCATTAAATGAATCCTAATCTTTCAACAATGATGTGAATGCCATTATGCAAATAAGCAACTGCTTTTCAGCCTTGCAGAACGATGTCACTCACCTACACAAAGGTTTCTGAGGCTCTTTCATAGTGGCAGTCGCTGAACTTCACAAATACCAATTTGTAAGTATTGCATTCCGTGATAATGATTTTTTCTGTGAGACTGGCCACTTCTAAAGCTGTATCTTGAAGCTGAGAACTAATGAAATGTTTAATAATCTGGAATAATTCACCTCTGTGCATCAGAATGTTGTAAAAAGGCTCTCATCTGATGACGCCTGCAGCTGGCACAGTGCGCTCTGTATTTATCACAGTGCTCCAGATAATATTAGTATTTAATGACTGTGCACTGATAAGCTGAAACTGGATGAATAGACTGTCTTTCATCTCATTCTGCTTAAGGTGACATGAACTTTCATTTATGTCACAGCCACTTGCAGCTGTTCAGATGCACTCTAAAGATGCTGAAAGGAATACTCTATCAATCCACAACCAAATGAATGACCATGAGAATGAGTCTGTTGTCTTACTGACGTTGGATTGCTTTAATAAAAGCATTTGTATTCCAGGAAGGAGGCAAGAATGTAATTAATCATTGACACAACTGAGTAGGCACATTGTGTAAGTGATTCATTAGGAAGCAATTTCAAGAATATTTATTTTGATGATATACATTTTATAATTCATTAGAAACATAATTAAGTGAATGCTCACTTCCTATTTTTATACCTTTGAATTAAATATAACTGCATCCTTGCTATCTGTGGCTCTCTGCAAAGCTTTGTGTTTGAAGCAGAATGTAAGAACAGTGATCATGATGGAGATAGTTAATCCAGGGGGGAACCTGTTTACAGGGTTGGAGTCCTCTTTGTATTGATGACCACAATTCACAGAACCATTGGAATACTCAGGTTGGAAAAGACTTTTAAGATTATTGAGTTCAACCGTTGAGATCAGAAATATGGAATTTGTGGTGGAATTCAGCCCCACACCTCAGTATTACTGATAACCCCTTGGCAGGTAAGTCTACAACTAAACTAGTGCAAGCACATGCAAGAACAGACATTTGCAAGGATTTCTCTGTACTCCAGCTGCACTTCAGTGGGTCCAGATACAGGCAGAATTCCCCACGTGCCATGTCACTCTTCTGCACCTACATGGAGCTTGGTATGCTACATGATTTTTCTCTCTTTGAATACTTCAAGATAAAAGTTTGGTTTGAAGAGGAGGCTTTTTTACAAATATTTGAGTGCCATTTCTTAAACTTCATAAGCTTTCATGACAAGCCTGCCCACTAGGGCTCACCTTGGTTCAGTTCAATGCTAGGGCTCAGTGACTGATGTTACCCAGACTTTCCACCTGCAATTAATCTAACACATTTCTGTAGATGCACCTTCAGAACACAGTGCTACAGTGGATGAAACAAGAGGTAAATGGCATTGTATGTGTATATCAACTGAAATTGGTGTGACTCTAAGCTAGACCAAACTTGGTTTTAACAAGAACACAGGCTCCCCCAGGCAAACAGATCTCTTGCATTAGCACATCTGGTCATCTGGATCTTTCAAAGTAAAGATAATAATTTATTTAAAAGATCTTTATCTATTGTTAATGACAGGGCTTGTGAAAGTAGCTTGACTGGTAAGGACTGAGGCAGAAGGCTTCTGGGAACAGATGAAGGGTGAGCCAGAAGAAGGTGAAAAAGCAAAATGAGCAGTGAGAGTGTAGAGTTAAAAATAAAAGGTGTAAATCTAACAACTATTGAAAACTTTATGTAACTACTGAAATATTTGACATGCAAGCCTAGGCTGAGAATTAAAGGTTTCTTTCCTTTTTCCAGCAACATCTAGTAGGAGGCTGATGACAGCTCAGAACTTCAGCAAGAGAGAGTATTAGAAACAGAAATAATCTCCACTCCTGAAGTCTTTAAACATTTGTGATGGAAAATACCTGCTTTATTTGCCTGACTATAACATAACTTTTTCACTTTCACAGTTGATATCTTCCACAGTTACATAATGCTTTGAACAGCTTTTAGGCTTACACTCTGTATTTTTAACTTTACATTCTCACTCCTGAGCAGACACCTTACCCGGGGGATGAACTAAACTGCAGCTCTGCAGCGATGCCAAGAGACATCAGCCCAGTGAAGCAGCTCGTCTCACAGAGCCATGATTCAGCCACATCCCCAACAGACTCGTGGTTAAAAGCACCCATCCAAGCAGCTGGAGGTCTAGAGCAATTCAAATCTAAATCCCTTTTTCACCATACAAGCACTTATGTGCTCTATTTGCCAGCTTCTGAACACTCTAACCCTAACCTGGACATACCCAGCATCTGTGGGGTGTGCCTGAATGAGGCAGGGATGCCATGGGGCAGTGGCTTTGGCACACAGTCCAGCTTTAGTGCTAGCTTCCTGACTTGATTCTGTAACTTGGCATTAAACTATACTAGCTGCAAAGTGGAGACAATCCTGAAAAAATGCAGGTCTTTCCCACACTGAGTGCTCTGAACACTGGGCTTTCAACACATGCCTGATTTTTGTACTCTTCTTTTTGTCCCAGAGAATTCTTAACAGCCTTCTCTTGTTCCTGCATTTGACATCAGATGATCTTTTTGCAGGGCTCTAATTTTTGAGGGTGAGAGAAGAAGGCTCTGAGCCAAACCCTGGTTCTGCTGTGGTCCAGCCCAGCAAGAGCTGTGGAAAGTGCCCTGAGCAGAGTGACTCTGGCCACATAAAGAAACCAGAGAGGGCCATTTACAAGCCTAAACACAAAAAAGCACTCACTAAGAGAATTTAAACACCTCCTCCAGCAACAGCCACTGACTGGGATTTGTGTATTTTTGTTACAGCTAAATCCTACACTGGGTACTTCTTTTACCTCTTATAGATGATAGTGTTTGAAATGAGCTCAGGATGGGAAGAGCCATTTTCCAGAAGGAGAAATCTCTGTGGTCAGGCTGCTTCAAGGCATGAGGCCACTTGGACAGTGAGCTATGTCTCCCAGACTCTTCCTTATGGAAAACTGGGTGAAGAAGCAGCTAAGGCTCTCCACCTTAACTCCACACTTAAGCTGAAGGTACAGAGATACTCACTTCCAAGTCTATTAACTGAGAGCCTTTATGTGTAGAAAGATAAAAACTTAAATCTACTATTTAGCGTTTTACTTTACTGATGTGCAAAAAAAAAAAAAAA
>VZRH01003896.1:1185742-1208995 GCA_013397555.1 Urocynchramus pylzowi | reverse complement strand
ACAGCCGCGCCGGGGCTGGGGCGGCGTTGGGAGCGGCGGTCCAGGGAGGGCTGCCCGCCCCGAGGATCCGGCGGCGTCCTAAGCAGGGTTACAAGGGGTCACTGTCCCGGGAGGGAAGCCCTCCCTCCCTGCGTGCCCGGCGCGGGTAACCCGAGCTCCCGAGTCAGCCCTGCCTGGAAGTTGGAGAGCTCTGCCGTGTCCCCTCTGGAGAGGAGCGCGACACGCTGCCCAGTGCTCCTCGCCAGGGCTCTGTCTGAAGTGGGACCCTTCCTTGTGTGTCTCAGGTTAGGGTTTGTCCCTTAGGACGGCGGGGTTTCTGATTCTGCCCGGGTGCTGCCGCTCGTTGACAGAAGAGCTGGCTCGGGGAGTATCTCTACTGTCAGAAAACCACCTCGGGATCCGGGGATTTCTTCCTCCGGCTTGGGAGGTTTGCCTCATAGGCTGGCGTTATTTGATTCTTCTCCCTCTCCATCAACTAATGGTAAGAGCAGATGAACCCTGAAATCACATTTGCAGTTGCTCCTTTCTGAAGATAGAATGAGCGACACAAAGCACTTCCCTTCCCCAAACTACAATTTGCCAAACACATTCTTCCAAACTCTAATATTTCATCACATTTTCTTCATCTGTTCTATAAATCTTTGTGTGCCTTTAGACTGTCAATCACTTTATGGGCAAATATTTTATGTAGCAGATCTCTTGAAATACGGAATCACGGACTACCTGATAGTGTTACAGAGATGTCATTGAGGAAACCCGGGTTCCAGAGCGAGGGGTTCTTGCTGACTTTGTTGTTTGATGGGAATATGATTGTACACATACAGGTTAAAGTGTCTTCACTGGCCACAGCAAAACAAGGGATGGTTTCCACTTCTGCAGAACTGGTCCTGTACAGGCTTTCCACAAAGTTCTGTGTGGTGCCAAATAATAAAGGAGCTTAAAATGTCAAGTTTTAAAGAAATGCCTTGCCTGCAAAATAGTAAGTACACCACAAGTCCTCTAGTGAAACAGAAGAAAATGGTAACTGTGGTCAGTTGTGGTTCCTGACAGAAACTTTGCCTTCACAGGTATCTTAAAGCTTTTATGACACAAGTTGAGAACAGATAGTTAATTAAAGATTTAAGAAAAGCGTTAACTGAAGCTACGTTTGATCTTTTTATTAAGTGTCTGGGTTCTTCAGACAGGAGATTTTATTTTGCCCTTTTAGTGTGTTCCTCTGCTTTGCAAAGAAGTGCTCTGGTCAATGTCTCCAGATGTTGACAGACAACCTGTGTTTATGTGCTTGGACTCGTGGCTCATGGCACATCTCTGTAAGCCAGTTGTACGTGCAGGTATGGTGTGGTGAACCAAGCCTCTTTTTTGGGAAATAAAGTTCTTGTCAGGTGCTTGGTTTCATGGGAGTACATCCCCATTGAAAGGCACTTCTGCACCATACAAACTCAGTCAAGCAGAATTCTGCAGAGTTCAGCTGTAGTTCATTAACCCACTTTTAAAGCACTTGTGAAATGCGCCTTGTGGCTGATTTCTCCACTGTTAGTTTAAAAGTCAAGCTGGAGAGAAGCTTGAACTTGTACTTTCTTTCATGTTTTCTTCTAAAACACAAGAAAAGAGACAACCTGAATTGTTTTTTGGTAATGCCATACAATATTCAAGAGCCTTGCTCAAATTTATTCAAATGCTGGTGATCTTAAAAAAAATGTCTGACTGCCATTCTGTATTCATATTTCTAGAAGCAAAAGAACTTTAAAAAGTGAGAGAGGGGATTATACTTCTTAATTTGGTGGGAATATCACATCTACTTATGGTTCATTAATGCTGATTCAATTTGAAAGAAACATGTATTTTTTTTTTCATTTCAGCCACTGTCTAGATGATAAAATATAATCTTCAACATTGGCTTTACAGCCACAGAGGGTTGCATTGTATATTTTACAGTGATAAATGAGGAATTGTTGGAGTACTGGAAGTTGTGTATAGTTAGATGGTCTTTAAATAATTAAAGATTAAATAATACCAGTGTCAGTGTAGGCAGTGCTCCTAATGAGCTTTAAACCCTTCTTTCTGTATTATTGTGGGGTTTCTTCTTCTCTCAAGACCTCCCCCTGCTCAGCTTTTTTCTATTCCTAGAAAGATTTGTAGGAATTGAGGCAGATTGTAGACAGAATCAGGCCTTCATAGCTGCACCCAAACAAGCTCAATGAGCAGAAAGTCTCATGAAACGTCTCCTGTTGGAGAGCTGTGCTTTGGAGACAGCAGCTCTGCATCTGCTGCAACAGGGGGATGGGAGACAGGCCCAGCTTGGTGAGGAGGACAAGCAGGCGCTGGCCTGGTGCCATTTGGTGGGTACTTTGTGTGGAGTGTTGACTTCAGTGTAGAGGTGGCTTTGAGATGTCTCCAGGGCTGGGCAGCAGCTGGCTGAAGGGGCTGCTTGGTTGAACAACCTTAAGCATGGTAGCCTAAATTCTGCCTGACCAGAGCAGGGCTTTGGCCCTGGAAAGTCCTGCTTGGCTGGTGGTCATGTCTCAGAGCTGCCCTGAAGGCAGTGAAGCACCACTGGTAGCTGGACATGCCCCAGCTGCCTGTTGTGCAGCTCTGAGCATTCCCAGAATGATTACATTACATGGATGATCTCGGTATGGCAGGTCCAGTTTGGGAATTGCAGCCCAGGCAGGTACTGGAAGGACTAGGAAGAGTGGTCTGACTGCTCTTCCTAAGGCCTGAGACACTTTACCTTCCATGTGGCAGCCTCTGCTCAGAGCACTGGTCCAGTGGGTCAGTGGATGAGACACCAGTGGGACAAGGGATGCCTGCCTCAACCCGAGGGAGTGCTAATCCATCTCCTCTCCTCCCGTGAGTGTGCTCCCAGTGGCTCATTGTGACTCGTGTGGGTGGGTCACTTGCTGCCCTTCTTGTTGCAGCTGTGGTGTTGTGCAGAAGGGACACAGAACTGCACTGCAGTCCCCCTTCACTCTGCCATGAGGACGCTGACCCAGGGAGTGGGATCCTGAGGCTTGGTTGCTCGGGTTGCAGACAGGTTCCACAGTAAACATTTGAACACATCCCTGTCTTTGAAAACTATTCACAGGAAAGGGTGCTGGCTCCACACAGATGAAGATTTCATCTACAATGTATACAGGAGGAATAATTTCAGAGATATACCTGTCTTCAGTGTTTTCTGTTGTCTCAAGTAACTCTTACTTGGTATCTGAGGTAGGCTTCTGGATTTCTCTGGGAAGACCAGCTCCAAAACTTTCTAGGTATATACAACTTTTTTACATCAAGCAACTCAAGACAAAAGTCCAGGAGAAGTTGTTGCAATCATCTAATGTGATTTCCTGTAGCATAAAAAATGAAATCGTAGTACATAATTTTTAAAATAATAGTATACCCAGGTTTATTTTAGGGACCAGACAGCATCTTTACTTCTTTAATTCTTAGCAAAGGAAATCTTTAAAGCCATTCTACTAATAAATTACCTTTGTGATGTATGCTTGTGTGTCTTTGAAATCTGAATATATCTAGTTTTATAGTGACTGTCTTGATACTGTTGTCTTTTAGATTGGGTAGTCCTTTTCTTCCTCACCTTCCTTCCACCTTCCTGCAGGCTGCATTTTACTGGGGAAACCTTGTATTTTCCAGTATTGTAATTACAGCTTTCTCTAGGATATGGTCTCAAGAAGTTTAAGGTAATGTAGCTTGTGTTGTTAGTTGCTGTCCTTATTGCTGCATGCATGTCCTCAGCCTGCAGTGGGCCCAGGGACAGTTGATCACTGAAAATAGCTGGTTGAGCTGCCCATACTTGCCTAGAGGCACATAGCCATAGCTCTCTGTAGGTGCAGAGCTCCTCTGTGCCCTGAGTTAGATGCTGCATTGCAATTAAGAGTTTGGTTCTCTTGGTCCCTGAGGTATCTAGCCCCACTGCAGAAGGAAAGTAGCTTGAGGAAAGTATGCAACATAAACAGGGATTGGGAGTGACAGGTGTCAGTAGGGGCCACAGAGGGGATTCCAGGGATGTAGGGGCAGTGGAAGGAAGGGGTATCTCAATTGACACATGCCTTTACATTGCATGTGGAACTCCTTGATGAAATTAAGGAGCCGTTTCTTTTTATAATCTAAATTATGTTAGACCAGATGTAAATTGTGAGCCTAGAGGCGGTGCTTGGGGCTCATCCCTCTCTGGAAGTGGGGGGTGTCTAGGCCAGGAGGACCCCCCCTGGCTGGAGGGACTGCCTTGCCCCTGGTGGAGCTGCTGGAGTGTCAAACCAGGCTGTGACTCCTAGCTCATGTATAAACATACACACTGTAGTGTGCTAAATCCATCACAGTCTCATTTTGTGCTAAGAAGTGTATATGCTGTAAAGGAAAATCTTTCCTTTTGCTTCCAAACCTGTAGCAAACAATTCACCCAGGCTGGTTACATGATTAGCATGTACACCTCTATAGCCTGTCCACATGTACAGTGTGAAAGTGCTGAGGGCTTTCTTTCAGAGTACTTGGGATAAAGCAACTAAAGAATGGACTATTCAAACTCTGAATAGCTTTACTTTTGACTTAATTAAAAAAGACCAAAGAGAGAACTGCTGGTGGCCTCAGGGCTTTTAGGGTTCCTTTTTTGCAGGAATTATTGTGATCCAGAGACAGTAACTTACACTCAGAGCTTGTCAGGGTTGAATTTGAATCATCAGTAACAAAAATGGGGTAAAGTACATGGTTCTCAAGCAAATTAAAAATGTACATAATAGGTAATTCTTTGTGTGAACACTGCAGTGTAGGGGGGAAACACCCATTTGAGGAAGGGGAAGGTTGTGATGTGCATTTGTACAATGCAAATTCTTTCTGTTTTGACTGGTTCAGTGTACTGTTTATATGAAATTTTAAGTTGCCAGCAGGTATTTATTTGGTAGCATATAAGTGAAATACTCCATTTTCTGCTGTGAAACTCCAGCAAACTCTGTGATTTCAACACTTTCTGATGGCAACTTTGTCCTCTCAGCACTGCTGTTTATTTTAAAGGACTGTGGAGCTGTGCCTTGGGAAGGCACAGTTCTCAGCTTTATCAGCCAAGGCACGTGTTTTAGATGCACTTTCCTGCTTGCTGGATCATCACCATCAGATGAACTTGTAGCAGTAGCTGTTCACCACAGCCAGGGCAATCGAAGCAGAACATCAAACAAAGCACAAGGCCAAAGCACCTCAGTGACAGGATGGTGTCCCCTCCAGGTGCTTACAAATGGTAATGTTGTCTGCTGGGGAGGATGACTCAGGTGGTATCACAGCTGTTTGGTTTTTTGGTTTGGGGGATTTTTCTCCCCCACAACCTCACTTGCAGTAGATGAATGGCTTAATTAGAGTGGCTGTTCTGAAACCTTCAAGAGTTTAAGTTTTGGACTTGCAGGAGCTATAAAGAAAAAATGTGAAAGGCCTTATCTAGCACTAAATACCCTTCAAAACTGGAAATTTTACTATACTTAGGCCCGTACCTATTATTGCCTCTGCTCTATTTACAACTGCCAATGATTTGTAGCTCTCAAATATTAGAATAATTTCTTATTTGAGAAGAGATGCATCCTCTCTTTCTGCCTGCAGTTCGCTGGTAGCAAGCATGCCTGGTCTTCACCATAGCCTTGAGAAGTCAGTCCCATTTAGGAGTGGGTTTTGTCAGTATTTCCAGAGGGTTTGGGTTTTCCTGCACACCTTGTGTAGCTCAGGAGAGTGTTATGTTGGTGAGGCTGTGCTGTGGGCTAGCACTGGCCTCCCTCCTTTGCCCTTCCTCTTGCCTGGAAGGAGAGAGGCACTCTCCAATCTGGGGGATGCTGCAGCACAGTAAAATTTCTCATTGTGTAGAACAAATGGAATAAGCGGGAATTTTCCACACAGTGGTTTTGGAAGACAGATCCTGTTCTGAAAATGAACAAATGCAGAACAGTTTTCTCAGGACTTTGTTTTTGTGTATGATGAGCCTATATCCATGTCCTAGTGGTACCCTGTTCTTTCCAAGTGGCCCATCTTGTCATAATAGATGTTTTACAGAAATGTTGTGAGCTGCAGTGTGGGCAGACTGAGAAAGCAATAAGCAAATTAAAAATTGTACATACATTCTGTGAAATTACTAATATGTCATGTCAAATTATTGTAATGTGTGATATTACATGATGAAAAGATGTTGGTAATGTAAAGCAAATTACTGCTCCACTGTGGTTCTGTTTGTGGCATGCATACAGTTTCCAGTGTATCTCCTCAGTCATGGTTCCCTTCAAACCACTGATTTTTATTGTTTTCATTTAGAAATTAGGGTCTTCAGTAAAACTGCTTAGAGCAAAATCTTGGCAGGAGAGTAGAAGTATTAACAATAATCCAAAATCACTATTATCAGTGATTGTGTTTTAAACAAACAATCAGTCAAACAAAAAACTTCTGCCACTGATTTCTGACTGTGTAATGGAAATACTGACTGGATTCAGAACACAGGGTCTGGAAACTGCATGTTCAAGTTTTATTTTCTTTTGATTCAAAAATCTTACCCCTTGATCACAGAAGCACGACCTAAAATTCCTCATGACTGTTACCATACCTAGGTAACTTCTTTATTACTGATGCAGCTTCCATCTCCCAGTCCCCAGGGGGTAAATCCTACATCTGAGGGGAATCCTGTACCAGAGGAGAATATTTGGATAAAAAAACAAACTGCAAAGGTTTTAGTTATAAACTACCTTATTCTTGTAATGCTGGTTCTTACACTCCAGGAGGATTTTGAACATTGTAATTTGGAGAGATTCTGTGCTCTTTAGCTGTGGTATTTTTATAGGCCAGTGACTTTCCTGTCACCATTCCCAGAGAGGGAGAGTCTCCTCCTAACTTGTTCTTCTGAGCTCTGCTGCTCAGTTGTGTGGGATTTTATGTCTTTATTTGGCACCAGTGTTATTCAATCATAGAATTAATGTTGGGGTTTGAATAAACTTAAAAGAAGTAATGCTGTGGTGGCTAGGAAATACGATACAAATTTTCTTTATTAATTTCTTAGACCTGTCACTGGAAAAGAAGCACCACTGAAAGCCCTGATGAGTGATGTTGGATGCTTCACTGCAACAGCCGTGCTTTTAAAGTATTGACTTCTGTGGCTCTTGTGAGGGGAAAAAAAACCAAACTACTTTGATATTCTAGAGAATCTGATAATTGTGATAACAAGATAGTTCTTAGTTTCCTTGCCATTCTACCAGGAAAAGAACCAGACAGTAAGGCTTTGGAAGGTTTCAATACTGATTACTCCACTAATATATTCTGGCTTTGCAATTTCTACCGTGTATAATCTCACATTGAAGTATGTTTTTTTATTTTAAAAGACAGATATGGAAAGCTGGTTTTGATTTTTTGGTTTTAGATTTATTTTGGAGTTTCTTTCATACTTCTTGGGTCTGTGTTTTTCTTTGAAAACTCTTAGGAATACATCACCATATGAAAATGAATAGCATGTTTCACATTTTAGAGTGTTGAGCGATAAAATTATGTGGTCTGAGGCATGAAATTCTATGATGTAGAACTTTGAGTGTTATAAAATTGCTTTGTAAATGTCCCTTGAGTCATATTTTGCAGGGCTACTTGCTTCATGTTCTAATAACGTAATCTGTACCAAGATGCCTTTAAGCTTCGTAGTCTTCCTTATATAGGAGAGGATTTTTTTGCCTGTTATCCTTGGAGTAGAAAAGACCATCTCCTGTGACACTTGGGTTTCCCTTGTTGTGGTGTTTGGGGATGGAGTTTGTTGTCCCCAGGAACAGAGAGCAGCTTTGCTCAACACATTAATGAGAATGATTTGACCGAAATCCAGAGAGAGATGGAGGAGGTGAGCAAGAAAGAAGAGTTCACTGTCTCTTCTTGTTAAAGAGCTGGGTAGGGCATTTAAAAAGGCTCTCAGGGAGCAGGGTCTGGACCAACAAATCCAACTACCTTGTCAGCAGTGAGGCTGTACAAAGGCTTGTCACAGGATGTTGTGAATGCAACACACAGCTTTACATGGATTCAGTGGCAGTTCGGTGCTTGCTACTCAGATCACAGATACAGAAAGCATGATCTTCAGCTGAATGCATATTAAAGTTTGATCCTGGAATTAGAGAGCTGCGAGGGTACTTGGATCATAATGCAGTCTGTGGTTTTAGGCAATAAAATTTTGATAAAATGTAATTGATGAAAATAATTTTATAAGTAATTCATCTCTTCTTCACTTGTCCAGATCAGATGAAGCTACAGATGACATGACCAAAGTCAAAACAATGCATGAACTGATGAGAAGCAGCGCTGAGAACGTTAGCTGCTTAGCTGCCAGAAATCCTAAGTGCAACTTCACTACCAAAAGAGACCCTGATGTTATGTGACCATTGAGCAGAATTTGCAAGAATGGAAAACCAAAGGAAAACCAAAACTAGTTGCATCTCATAAATAAAAAATTTCAAGATTCAGCTGAATCAAAAAATTATTCCAGCCATGGGAGAAAATGCAAGTTTTTGGGAAAGTCTGATATATGCACATCCTACGTGTACCACCTGGAAGCAAGAGGCAGAGGGATCTATCTACCACCTAGCCAGTATTTTCTTTGTTGTGGGCTTCATGGGTGGAAGTGGATTTTTTGGGCTCCTCTACGTCTTCAGCTTGCTTGGACTGGGCTTTCTCTGCTCTTCTGTTTGGGCTTGGCTGGATGTGTGTGCTGCTGATATATTCTCCTGGAATTTTGTACTCTTCGCTATCTGCTTCGTCCAGTTCGTTTATGTCACCTACCAAGTCCGGAGTGTTGCCTTTGACAGAGAATTCCAGGAACTCTACAGTGCTCTCTTCCAGCCTCTGGGAATTTCCTTGACTGTGTACAGGAAGATTGTCTTGTGCTGCGATGCAGAAGTGATTACCCTGGAGAAGGAGCATTGTTACGCCATGCAGGGCAAAACACCTATTGACAAACTGTCCTTGCTTGTGTCAGGCAGGTTGGTATTGCTTTGTTCAGGTTTTCTGCAAATATCTTTGTTTTCCTCTCCTTATTGAAAATGAAAGAAAAAAAGGATAAAGCCTGGTTTGTGTATTGTTTGTTTGTTTTCCAGAACAATAGATTAAATATTAATGAAAGTAATATAAATATTAATAGGTTAAATACACTTGTCTAGCATAAAAACACTGAGCACAGAATCTGTAATAGCATAAAGAAAAAATTTGAAGTCATTCTTTTGCAGGGTGCTGTATCATAGCACTTAACAGGTTAGGCAGATAAAGGGAATAAGTGTGGATTTTCAGTGTTCAGGTTATGGCTTGCTGTTTATCTACTGCCTAGCTGATGAGCACAGCACCTGTCCTATTTTTCTTTACTAGCATCATCTGAAATGGGGCAAAAAGTTAGTTACAAAGCTGAATATACTGAGATAAACTCTGTTTAATAGAGATCTTGATTTTGATATAGATTGCATTTGGTTGCTTTCAAGGGGGTGGGAGAAGGGAGAAGGGTATCAATAAGGAATAGTAAAAGACTTAAAAGGCCCTTTCATTACAAGAGGATGTAGTTGAGCCTTATGAAGACTTGCAGATATGGGTCTACAGTTACTGTGGCCCTGTGTTAGACCCTGAGGCAGTAAATCCACCTGCTTGTACTCCCTGCTTCCAGGAGAGCCTCCTGGCAGCCTTGCTGATGCTTTCCTGGAGGGAAACACTAGCTTTTGAACTGTGTGCAAAGCAGGGTGCAGACCCAGACCACCCAGAGGTGATGGACATGGACTGTCCTTGATGGGACAGGTGGTGGGTGCTTTTTGATAGCCTCCTGCATGGATAGATGGAACCTGTAGGCAGCTTGACTCTCAGCTGATTTAGGACTACCTGCAATGAACAATGTGGATTGTGGGCAGTTTTCCTTAGTGACACCCTGCTTCACAGAGTTCTTGGGAGCTCTCTAGGAAGCACCTCATGGAAGTTGCTTTTGGTCTTACCAAAGCAGAGGTATCCATCCTTCCAAATGTCCAGCCAGTTAGTGATCACCCAGAGTTCCTGCTGCCCTTCACCATGTGGTACATGCTTGTGTGCCTTCAAATTCATACGTTATTTAAAAAGTAGCAAGGAAGGAAATTTTTCTTTGTCATCTTCAGAAGGCCACAGCATTCACACAGAGATCCCATAATGCCAGGCTGTTCTTCTGGCTCCAGACATAGTCCTGTGAACATGTAATTCCTGTTAAACATGGACAGAGGCCTATCTGACACGTGCCATAGGGCACTCCTGCTTCCCACTCCCAGTTTTTACCCCTTTGTTCCCTCTAAAATGTGTGTTTGTCAAAACTAGAAGTAAATCCCATGGTTTTCAGGAGAAGCAGGTAAATGCTGTTGTGGGCATTGGTCTTTCACCTCTCCAGTGCATGATGGCCTTTTAATGGCAAAGGTTGTGCATTGCTGCACAGACAGAGAGGATAATGTGGTTTGAATAAGGCCTGGAAAGATTTCCTTTTCAGTTGCATGATTGTCTTGTATTGTCTTTCAACTGGCCTGAGCAAGTTGGGTTCAAAAATATAATTAGGATAATTATAATTGGCCATTGATTGCTTTTCCATGCTTCCAAAGCTATATTTAAATTCCTCAGACAGTAGAAATAGCACATTCTTGTGGTAGACATTGCTGGTGTACAGGTAGTGCTAACAAATTAACACATCTTATCTTGGTAGGATCAGAGTGACAGTTGATGGAGAGTTTCTGCATTATATTTTTCCTCTTCAATTTCTGGACTCTCCTGAATGGGATTCACTGAGGCCCACAGAAGAGGGAATTTTCCAGGTAAAAGTTAAGGGTTTTTTTGTTTTGGGTTGTTTTTTTTCTTTTTTTTTTTTTTTTCTTTTTTAGTACTACAGGAAATTGTTCAAGCACTGTTGGATTTAGAAATAAATTTGTTCAGTTGTGGGTTTCATTTGAGATACTATGCAAACAAGTGACATCCCATTAGTTTGGGAAGTCCTCTTTATCCGTTGGGCTGGTTTTGCTGTTTGTGTCTTGTTGCAGCAAAGAGGGGTTTCTTAAAGCTGATCTGGGAGGGAGGCTCCCTTGGCATTCTTTGGCTGCACTGATATTCAGCCCTGAGAAGCCAGGTGTCCTCGGGGTGGGAAGAAGCTGGTGCTGAAGAGGTTTCCCAATGGGAGATGAGCCAGGGGAAGACGTGCCTGGGACAGACACGGCTTGGCACGGGTTACAGCACGGGACACGGCGTCAGCTGCAGCTGCCCCAGCGCTCTGTGAGCCCTCCCGCTGCTGTCACTTGGCTGACGCGCTGGCTCCTGTCCCTGTTGGATCTGATGGCTGCTGTCACGAGAACAAATGGCATTTGTTGAGAGCTTTCTTTAGACCTGCCTTTTCAGCTGAGGCTGCCAAGAATGGAGCAGGGAGTGAACCAGGGCATCCATGTGGCACCGAACAAGGCGTGCCATACGGGCACAGGCATATTGTCATTGAGGTTAACTGGGTGTGATCACTTAGTCCGTATCCAGTCGCCTTCCTCACTTGTCTTTTGCATGCAGTAACCTCCCAGGGCTCTCTGGCTCGGTTCAAGGGCTCTAATTGCAGCAGACAGGTTCAGCTGGGAGAGGGGCGTGCCTTCTGAGCAAGGGCAGCAGCAGCAGCACCACCTCGTCACCTGGCTGTTCGACCCTCTCTTCTCCAGGTAACACTCACAGCCGAGACAGATTGTCGGTACGTGGCCTGGCGGAGGAAGAAGCTCTACCTGCTGTTCGCCAAGCACCGCTTCATCTCCCGCCTGTTCTCCATCCTGATCGGGAGCGACATCGCTGAGAAGCTGTACGCCCTGAACGACAGGGTGCACGTGGGGCAAGGCTTCAGGTACGACATCCGCTTGCCCAACTTCTACCACGTGGCTCTGCCGGAGAGCCCTCCCGTGCCCCCCTCGCAGCTCTCCCACCACCTCCAGCGAGGCTCGCCCCGCCGCAAGCCCGCGGGGGTTACAAACTGCGGCCCCTTCCTCGCACCCTCCTAGGAAGGAAACTCTGCTGAGGCCGCTCCTCAAAGCATGGAAGGGAAGTGGAAGGTGGCGAAGCAGAAGAGCAGAGAGGCAAAAGCAGATGAAGCCAAACTTGACTGACAAGTGCCATTTATGTTAACTGGAGTAGGTTGAATTCTCTATCTCAAGCCAGCAGGTTGGCGTCTGCATCTTGACCGTCTGTGCAATATGTTTACTTTCTGTTGATACTCCTTCATCTCTTTCATTTTGGAGGAAAACAAATCATAACAGTCTGAGGTCTTACTGCAATTGTGGTGGGGCTTGTGGTGGTGTGTTGTTTTGTTGGTTTTTTTTATTTTTTTAAAGCAAGCCCATAATATTTGTAATTATATTTTCTTCAAAAAAAAATTTGTCACAATGAAGTATAGTCAGAATACTCAATGAAAACAGCTAAGTTGTCTTCAAAATATAGCAACTGGCTTACAATATTCTTTTTTATGCCATGTGAACGTTCTCTCAATTTACATGATTAATGTTGCAGAAGAAGGACTAAGGAACAATTGCATTGGGTTTGTTTCTTAAAGAAATGAAAGATTTTGAAATGCATAGCAAGACTGTTAAAAACCCAAACAAAACAAAACAAATTCTGTCCCATGAGTAATTGGTTTCTCTCTGACTGTCCTTAAGAGGTATTACATGGAAAAAAAACCAAAAAAAACAACAAGTGTCATTGCTGGCATTAGAAAAATAAAGGAGATGTAACTGCTGCAAATACAGCTTAGGGAAATGGTTGTGTAGCATTTCTGATAGAATGTGATGCTATAGGACCTGGCCTTCTGCAGTGTCAGTGCCCTTTGTGACATGTACAATAAATAATGTTAATCAATCTACTGCCAAACCATTGGAATTTGTTGTATATTATTCCTTTTAGATATGTTTGTAGCTTGTTTGGGAAGAAACTAAAACAGCTGCAGCAATAAATACAATTTTTAACTGACACATTCTTGTTTAGCTTCCGGAGTCACTTTTCTGTGCCTATGAAATTCTTGATTAAAAAGATGTTCTCTCCCTAATTCTGTGTTGTTTTAATGACATAAGGGAGCCTCAGACCACACTTCAGTAGGAGAGAGTTGGTTTCAACCCTCAAGGTCACTGTGCCTTTGAAGAGAAGTGTCCAAATGTCTTTGCTAACTCACCATCCTGCTGCTCTGCCTGATGCCTGCCAGTAATCAAAAAGTAAGAAGCATTATTGTTTTATGAGAATAGATTGCTGCTTGATATGTCTGGAAGTAGATAATATTTTTAATATTTTAAAAGTGCTGGCTTGTTTGGGAGGACGACCCCTGTGTGCTTCTCTGTGTGTGGGTATACATATAAGTTCAGATCTTGTGAGCTGTTTCTGGAGGACTTAAAATGATGATACAATCTTACACTTGAAGGATAATCATGCAGTATGTATAAAAAAGCTATTAGGAGTGATGTGAAACACTACCTGTTTGAAGGACATTAATGTAGAGCAGATAAGATTGTACAGGTTTTGTTTTTAGCTTTATGTTGCCTCCTCAGAGAGGAAAACCAGCCAAACATAAATACCCCAGCATGCAATGTGATAATCCCCAAATCATTCTCATAACCCTTCCAGGCAATGTATTCTGTATGTATTGCTTAATGCTTCAAGTCCCTGAGTCAAAGAGCTACTTTGTCTTGGCTGAAAGAGAATTGGAAAAAATGCAAACAGTTCACTGATGGCTTTTAATGACCTGTTCAGAGGATAACTAAGGCACAAAGTGCCAGAGGCTGGCAGCATGTTGTAAGGATGTACATTTGTGTCACAGTCTACAAACATAAAAATATTTTAAATGCTTAAAAGAGATCTTATTCTAGACTTAGGTGTAATAGAAATAATTTATTAATGTTCTTCTTGGTTTTCTTGGCTATTTGGGTTTGGCCTATTTATTCAAGAAAACTTGTCTTTACTAAATTCTGACCCTACTGAAGTTAATTAGCTTGCTCATCTTCACCTTAAAATAAGACCAAGCAGTCTTACTCACCCAATTTCTATATCAAGCTTATGTTTTCTATTTAAGCTGTAGCATACTGCTTTGAAAGATACTGGAGAATGATGGGTGCTTCATGACATACTTTGATAATTTTTTTTTTTGTGTGACTGTTGTATGCCTTGGTTTCTGTCACACACTTTCCAAACACAATCCTCTGTGATGCTGTTCTCTGCTGGAATTGGTTGCTGTCAGAATTCTCTACCAGGACATGTCTGAGTCAATATCTGAACATACTCTTAGCTAATCTTGTTTAGGTGTTGCTACTGTGCTTTCTGGGCTTTGAGTCATTTTTAAAAAATTGTTTCTAGTTTTCCAGCATCTGTTTGAGACATGACTAGCAGAACATTTGAGCTGTAAAATAGATATCTGCAATACTATAAGTACACACAAAAGGACTGGAGGCAAGACAGAAGTTTTCTCTATCTCTGTTTTTATTTTAATCTGGACAGTATTTCTAAAACATACAGTGAAATACGCTCTGAAAGGCGACTCATAAACCAGTGTTTTGGGAGGGCTGTACAATCTACCTAAATGAAGATGTACTCAGAAGGATGACAGCTGAATTAGACAGGTTTTGTGGGATCATAAACACCCAGGCATTAGAGAGTTGGGGTTGCTCAGCCTGGAGAAGAGAAGGCTCCAGGTGACACTATATTGCAGCCTTTCAGTACTTAAAGCGGCCTGCAGGAAAGATGAGGACAGACTTTTATAGCAGAGCCTCTTGTGATAGGACAAGAGGTGATGGCTTTAAATTCAAGGATGTATTTAGATGTAAGGAGGAATTTTATTATTATTATGAGTGTGATGAAACACTGAAACAGCTGTCCAGAGAGATGGTGGATTCCTGGTCCTTGGGAACATTCAAATTGGATGGAGCTCTGGGCAATTTGATCTATTTGAAGAAATCCCCACTTATTCAAGGGGGTTGGGCTAGATGGCCTTTAAAGGTCCCTTCCAACCCAGACCATTCTATGATTCTATGATTATTTGTAGGTTAATAAACATTTGGAGCTAGATTAAGTTCTGAGTTGAGCATCATCATATTTATGCCTGTGTAACAACTCAGAAATAACTGTTAGTGATATGATCAGATTCCTTCATAATTGGTTTAAACAAGTGGATACTTGAGTCTATGCTGCTGTCAGTGAGTCCTTTTCTTGGTCCTGCAGTGATTCCCCTTTACTCACATTTTACATTTTTACCAGTTCCATAACCTTCTGTGGAGTTAGGTCTACATTTATATGTGTGCAAGTGTAAGAGTGATAATGTGGTCATTCATCAGTTGATTTTTTATAATTTTTTGTAATTCTGTGGACATCATGTTGGAATTGCCCTCACAGCCTGCAGAAGGGTTCGAATTTGCTGCATAAGGTGAGAAACTGCATGGCCTAGGACAGTCCAAAACAGAGGGGGAGGAGGAGTAGAGGAAGAGACAACAAGAAATCTCATACAAATTTTATCCAAGAGAGGTTTATTTCAAATTGGACTTCTGGCAAATTAGTTTGTTGGGTGCAGCAATATGTAGTTAGAGCTTCAAAGCAAGTCTTGCCAACTAAGGAGCATGGGACTGACCTTGCAATTCTTTCATTATGTAGTATTTTTTTTAACTACTAATAGTGTAAGTACAGGTAACAGGTTCCATCATGAAACTACACTCAAAACTACAGAAACTATGGGATAATCTGAGAGGATACAGCCCAGTGTCCTGTTGTAGCTAATACACAATGCAAGGCAAATTTTAAGTGCTTAAAGGAACAGGTTATTTTATTCAGTTGCCTGTGATAACAGAGGCTGGGCTTTGGGGCTGAGGAGGGCCATCCAGTATCTATGTTTTCAGCAACTATTTTCCTTGCAACAAAGCAAATTGTACATATAGAGATATGACCTTGCCTAGGATTAAACTGGGGAAGCTGAATACATGCTTGGATGATATTGCACAGATTTGCCATACCAAAAAAAAGACATATGCTTGTAGTAATTAAATAATATGTTGATGCTACATTTTCAGGAAAAAAAAAGTGCTCTACAGATTTTGCTTATTGTAAGTGATAAATATAAGATATATTTGGTCTCAATGTACATGAAGTATTAAAACACAATATTGTGTTGCTCATATGAGCTGATATTGCAAACCATGTGTTAAAAGTGAAACAAATCTGCAGCTCTTTATATAGAAAAAAACTATTTAAATAGGATAGGAAAAAATTAATATCTATTTGTTGAATTCAGATATGATCAGAGTAATATTTTTCCTTCTATTCCTGTAATAACTGAATGCATATTTTTCCTCCCTAACTGTTACTGCATAACAGATTTTTTTTTTACTACACAACAAAGTAAATACCATATTAAACTGGTTTGTTAAACCCTCTTGAAAATGCTTACCTTATTTGCATTAGTATTCATTAAAATATAATAGGTTCAGGGCTCCTAAGGAAAAACACCCTTTCTTTCTGTTTGTCTAATTCAGATTAACTTTCCTTTCTTTTAGATTTTTTATCCCATCAGTTTCTACTTGCTGTAATTCTGCTTCTGTGGGAATCAAACCATGTATTGAACTTGACATGGAAATCAAGCCACCTCATGCTGATGAATCAAACCATGTAGGTGGAGCTTCATCAGCAGGAGTGTGTAGGAGAAAGGCAGCACAAGCATGTCATCACTCAGCTCTGGATTTGGGGTCATGTCCCAAGCCATGGGTAGCAATGCCCTCCTAGAGGGTCACTTGGCAGAGGGTTCTGCCAGCAAAGGGTTTGGACCCAAATCATCTTTCTGCAAGCTACAAATGTTGTTAAACCTTTGCTCTGGAGTGGGAAAAAAAACCCAAAACAACAAAAAACCAAAAAAAGATGGGACTTACCCAAAACCTTGTAAGAGCAGAAGAGCAGAAGGATTTTATAGCAGCTATTCTTCTGCTGTGGATTCACAGGCAATGTTTTTTAAGTTGTCAGTTGAACTGCAGCTCCTAATTTGAGGGATCAGTGGTGTATTGTAGGAACAGGACTATTTCACTACCTGAGTGGGGTTTGAAGACAAATGGTGATAAAAGATAGATGACCAAGAACTAAGACATCAAAGCCATATAAATTATCAACTGCAATAAAATAATGGTGATAAATAACTATTTCAGCAGTGAATCCCATACTTTTCATTGTATCCACTAGTGACTCTCCACCTAAACTTGTCTGAATCTGGGGGATATAATAATTTTCTGGGAGTGAAAGGGACATTAGGCCTAGAAAGGCACTGAAGCAAAAATCACATCTAATGGATAAATGCTCTAACCATGTAATTGTATAGAAGTGGGCAGCACCATCCCCTTCTAGAAACTGCACCTCACAGGCAAGCATCAAAGCATCTCAGATCTGTGGAAGGAGGTGAGCAGGCTCCTGTCCCCAGGCAAGGATTCTGTGCAGCCTGTAGGAGGCTGGGCTCAGTGGGGATGAAGCACACATCTCTTTAATATTTCCCTGTGTGGGTTTTAGGAAGAGTGCAGGACAATCCAGATACCCAATGCTGTGCTTGGACTTCGTGTGTCCAACTGTAGGACAAGGGTGGGATACTGGCAGGTAAGATTTGGGATGAGTTTAAAATACATTAGATATGACCCTGTGTCTTCCCATATGTGCTCTCTCACACTGGGTAAATGAAAAACAACTGAATTCATAACAAAAGTGAGGCAAGTTGACATCTGCCAGGATACCCAAGGAAGGGTATCAGCAGTTCCTATAAAACAGCTGTTGTGCAGGAATTCCTTGCTGCTGTGCTTTGGTCATCTAACTCTCTCACGTTTAAATCTTTAAAGCTCTTATGGAATCCAGCTATTCTATTTTACTAAAAGATAAAATATCTTGAATACTTATTTTGAATATGAAGCAAAACTATCCTGTTTTCATTTACACAAAAGTTGAGTCCTCTCAAATGACACTTTCAAGAAGATCTCGCTAGTGAGGGGAATGAAGTGCTTCTTAAAAACAGTCAGATATTCAGCACTCTGCTCTATTTATCACTGGGTCTCCATTTTATTGTTTGGTTACAGCTTTTAAAAAATATAGTGTTCTTACAGGAGAAATGTTCATTATTTTAAGAATTAATGGGTAACTATTCGTAGAAAAAAAATACAAGAAATACTGCTACATAAAACATTTTTACATTGGTTTTGATTTTACAAACTGTTAGTATCTTTTTGTTAACTATATTGGTTGTCATTTTAGTTCCAAAAGTGCTTTTTACAGTGGTCTATGTACTTCAGCTACATGCAAAAGCAATAATCACATATACATGTATGTTTATTGCAGTCTGTATCCCTGCTTTTAACCCTATATAATAGGTTTTTGTTAGTTGATTTTTTCTTTACAGAACAAAGAATTATAATAAACATCATTCAGAAGACTGGTCTTATTTATTCATTGGAATTAGAAGAAAATATATTTTTTTAAAAAAATCTGTGTTTGCCTTTACTCTTAAAGATCAGGGTAGCAAGGAGCAGTTGTGGCATGCTCTAACTCAGCATACATGCTGACAGTCCTTTGCAATATGCACAGTTTATTAAATCTAAACAAGTTATCTCTTTCCATTTCAAAGGTCTTCTGAGCTAATATGTTTACCTTTTCTTTCCCCTCACTGTGGAGTATCTTCACTATCAAATCATGTATGCTTTCTCTGTCACTTGTTAAAGTAATTTCTTACACTCATGTTCAGCCTCCCCCTACTTCTTTTTTGTCCTCATTCCTCAATTTTTTAAGTTAAGTTTTCTGATTTTATTTTTCAGTTCTGTCTGTCTGTCCAGAGATGTTAAACACTTGTTATTTAGTTATTTTTCATATCTTTACATAAAATTCTAAATCCTTATCAATAATTTCTGAAATTCCTAAAAAATGGTTGATAGTGATGCAAATATGCAACACCCTGAAGGTTCAGTCCTCGCCTTTGCTTCTCAAAAATAGGCACAGTAAATATTAAAATGCACAGCTAAAAAAGGATTAACACTGCAGCAAAACATTAATTGTCACTGTACCAACACCCAAAAGCATGCATACATTTGTACTCTGACAATATCTGTGATTCCTTTGGTCCATACAGACAAAACTCACACAAATTCCTAGGGATCTGTGCAGAGAGCTCTCTGTTGAGAGCTGCAGCTGAAATGCATTCACTTCAGGATTAGTGCAGACATCTCTCCATGCTTGTTTTGAACTTTATTTGTGCGTGGAAGTTGTCCAAAAAGGGAACAGAAGAATCACGGCCAGTTCACCCAGTGCTGCCAAATCTGCTGTAGTGGGGACCCCTAAAAATGGGCTGTCCCCCAGGGAGGGGACAGATGCAATGCAAAAGCATGGCTCCAACTTGTCTTCCAATGTTGTGTGAAGTCAGAGCTTCCTGACGTTAACAGAGAGCAATGTGTCGATCGCTATTTGAGTTCCAGGCAAGCAGTGTGGTCAGACTCCATATTTGGTGCTCCTCTATTGCAGAAAAGAGCAAACCCCCCTGGGACAGGTTCCCATTATTCCCCAATGCTGTTAGCAAGCTGTCCTGGCAGGGCAGTGACAGGCATGCCATGGCCCTGCTTTAGGAAATCCAATCTGTTTTATAGCAGCTCTCCTGGTTTTTTGGGGGAATCATGTGATTTAGGTAGAGCTAGAGCAAGCATAGCAGGCCCTTCTATCAAGTCCCAGAAAAATCACTTCCAAGCAGTTCATAGAAATTGTTCACTGGGCAATTTCAAATAATGAACATACAAAATAAAGTGTCAGCAGGGAGCTGCTCATGCATAATTTGGGAACAGGGATAATTGTTCAGTGTGATTGAACAAATTGTTTGCTGCACACAGTTTAGATAACTTTAATGGCAAGCAATTTTACTCTGTCCTTATACCTCAGGATCATGTACCCTTTAGATAAACATATACATCAACCATCTGCTAAACTTTGAATACTTTGACTGATTATTTTAGAAAAAAAGTTGGCTCCTGGCTCTAAGCTGGCAACAGTTACTGTACTATTAGTCAGATACCTGTAAGCCCTGGGATGTGGTGTTTTGTATCTTGGATTCAAACAAAAAGATAGCCCTCCTTGTACTTACAGGAGACACCCTTCCTGCAGGTCCTGCATTGGAAGAATTGCCTGACTGTACATCAGAAAGTGTCTGTCAGAGGGCCTGAGGTAAACATGCACTGGAATGCACATACTCCTGTTAAATAAACCTCCAGAATACTAAAGAGCTGAGAGAGTATTTGTAATTTACAATCTCTTCCATGCAAACTTCCTTCCAATAAAACATAGTTCTTGTGGATGCTTTCAGGCAAAACCCATATAAATAAATTTTCTGCAGAAAATGTGTGTGATTTTTCAGTTGTACGGCACAAAATTTCAGCAGGTGGGAAGGGATTTGCTGGTGTATTTCATCCCACTCCAGACAGTTGTCAAATACAGGCAGGATGAATTGCTTTCTAAAGGAGCCCACTTACAGACCCTATGGAGGGAATTTAAAAGATTAGTTTAGAGTAGATGCTGAGTACGCTTCCTGAAACTATAAATGGAAACATTTCATAGATCTTGCCATTGTCTGAAAATAGCCCTGTCAGCCTGGCACATCTGGGATCCTGAATACAAAGCATTTGTTCTCTTTAGTGAAAACTTTGCCTAAAAAAGGCTGTGACACTGGGCTCTCATTTGGAAGAGGCACAGTGCTTGCAGGTTCATGAAAAGTTTCTTCCTCATCTGCTTGATAAAGTTTTCCTTTAAGTTTATCTAAGCTAAACTGAGAGACAGGAGGGGGAGGTTCAGGTCTCAGCTGTGCCTCTGGACTCCTGCCTGTCCTCTTCTGAGGTCCAACACCTTCCTGCATTATCAGCAGGATGATATTTTCCTGGGAATACAGAGTAAAAGGCAGGCACCAAGAGATTAAAGTATACTGTTGAGGATCACAAAGCTGCTTGTTGGAGATAAGGAACAAGACTGAGCAATTTGCACACCCATCTGACATTTTCTACTGTGGACTATTACTGTGAAAAATAACTGTATGACTGGAGAAAGTACTCAAGCTATCAAGAATCCAATAGCAGAACAAAGGGAAGAAGCCTGCATCAATGAACAGCTGTAACACCATTAAACCTGTCTCTGCTAACAAAATGCATCAATTCAACACAAATCTCCAAAAATTGATCTCTGTCCATCTGTCATTCTGTGTAAATGCAAACAGATTTTATTTCTTGCCCCTGCCAGATTAATTTATATTTGCAGACTTCAAAGAACCTGCAGCTTGTTGACAAAGATAGGTTAAAGCAGTCTTCATAGTGATTTAGCAGTAGGACATTAATTTAATTAAACCAGCCTACTCTCCTGCAGTACATGAGACCTTATTTTAAGGGGATAAATTCTACTTAGTACTTTTTACTTAGAGAATGTTTGTTATCTGTGTAAGTGTATAGGTAATGTTATTTAATATTATCTGTAAAACTAAAGGCCATTAGTCTATTATATAAAATTAATGCCAGCGATTCTGTTAGGGAAAGTTTTTCTTCTATGCACAGGTGCACACCACAGCCCAAGACTAGAGTCTGTCAAAGCCATGTCTATGTGTTCCACCTGCTTATGGTCCTCCTGGAGAGACAGGATATAGGGGCACCTCTCAGCTCCTCTCCCATTTCCCCCTTCCTGCTGACAGCTGTACTGGTAGATGCCACCACCTCCATGTAGTCTTGGTTTTCACAGCCCTGCTGCAGAGGGGAAATGGCATTTAATCATGAATATAATGAAATATGAAGATCCCAAGAGACTAGCTGCAATCAGGACAAAGCTCTACACTGTCACATGGCTGCAAATATTATTAGTTTTTTGCCAAGCTTTTCTAACAAAAAAAAAAAATTCTAACAATTTTTTTTTTTTTGTATTGGGCTAAGCACACGCTGAGTGCGTGCTTCCCCAAAAATTAAAGACCTAGAGGGTAATGAGAAAGGTACAAAGACCTTATAGAAGACACAACCAGTGGAACAAACTGTGCTTCTCCAACACATAATGTTTGGTAACATGCTAGAAAATGCTTACACGTCAGTTTGGACTGGGGTGGGAACTCTCAGACAGGCTCCTTTGTGCAGCTTTTGGAAGCTACTTGGCTTTGCTCCAGCAAGCGTAGCTGAATACTATCAATCTCAAACACATGCTAGATGCTATCACTCATGACCATTCCTGTAGCCGTGCTATCCTGACTCGATCTTCCTACCCTTTTTCCAGCTCACTTACTCTGCATAACTCAGGAAAGAGAAGCTACATCCATAAAAATGACTGGCCAGTTGGAGGAAACACGGTGCCAAATCAAGTCCCTGATAATAATTTCATAATATATTTTTGAAAATTAGATCTTACACAAGGCAGCAGGATTCATAAAACCCCTGTTCACGTGGCACACATTCCTAAAGAGATCCTGATCTCTTCTCCAAGGTACAAAACCAAGCATAACTGTGACAAAGGCAGGGCCTCCTTGGGCACACGTTGATGTGTACGTGTATAAACTGTTACTTCAAAAACAGGTTGGGATCCTGTATGCTTTCCAAAAATATTTAAGAATAATGCTGGCCGTATGCTCTTGGCTGCTGAAAAACCCACTTTGTAGCTAGCTAATCCGAATGTATTGAAAGGTTTTTTTCTGCCTTGGCAGTCCTCATTTATCACTGACGGTCAGGTTTTGAGATGGGCTGGAATGCCTTTCATCACTGAATGCTACTCGTCAGCCTCCTGGGGATGAAGGTACGCTCGGTGACTGCTTCGCCTGTCCTGTAAGACCGGTAGAGCCGGCGGGGGTCGGACAGGACATGGGCAGAGCCGATGCCAAGGTGCGGGGACAGGCACGTCCCGCTTTGGAAGCACGCCGTTTCTGGGAGCTGTCAAGCTGCCGCACGAGCGAACTCGGTGGCACTTCTTGAACATCACGCTCGTGACCAAGCAACCACAGCAGGTGCCGAGTTGAGAAGAGCACTTTTATACAGGCTGTTGAGGCTCCTTGACGCACCATGTAGGGGCAACACTGCTTGCCACAGGTTTAGGGGAGAATTCAGCTCTTCTAATTTTAACCACACAACAGCTGGGCAGGCTGCCCGGGCGCGGGGCTCGGCGGCGCGGCGCGGCTGCACCTCCACGCCGCGGCTCTCCCCACCTGCTTCAGGCGCCTCGGCTGGGCGCTGCCCGCTAGCCACAGGCCCCGCTCTGGGCGGGGGTGCCCGGGGTGACGGTGCTGCT
>VZRH01003896.1:1058375-1185533 GCA_013397555.1 Urocynchramus pylzowi | reverse complement strand
GGGTGGGCGCCGGGCTCCGCTGTGGAGCCGCCCGGCCAGCGGGGAGAACGCGCTGGTTCCCGTCCCTGGTCCTTCGCTCCCTTCGGTCGCTCTCCGCGCCTGGATGCGGCGGCGCCGCCGGGACCGGGGTCTCCGCCTGTGCCCTGCCCGCGGGGAGGAGAGACGGATTGCAGCTTTCCAAGTGGCCCTTTTGGGGTAAAAGGGACCAGTGGCTCGNAATTTTTAAAAATTGTGTCCACGGTTGTTTTGTACGGAGGGTGTGTTTGGCGTTCGCACGCGGTGGGCTAAGCGAAGCCTTTAGCGGAGCGCAGAGCGGGCTGGGGCTGGGGCTGGGGCTGCGGTCGCGCCGCCGGGATCGGGCGCTCGGCGCATCTGGGAGCGCTGCGAGCGGAGGGGAGCGCGGCCTCGGGTCCGCTCCGCTTGGGGCTGCGGAGCTGCGCTGCGCGGGGGAAGGTTTTCTCACTGTGCGGATACTTTGTTGACTATGAAGAATGAACATGTTGTTAAATTTTCTCTTGATTAAAGTGACTAAAGAGAGTAACAAATTTCTATAGTTACTGACGCATTTAATTGACTGTGGCTTGCTTCAAGGAGCATATTGAGCATACTTTCTGATACCACTTTCCTATTCGTTCCGACTGCATTGAAAAAGAGGAAATTGGTAACCTAAACGGTAATTAACTCAGCTATGCTACCTCTAGTAGTTTGTCTTCACAGAAGAATTATTGCCTAAAACCTCTGTGCAGTTTCTGTGCTGTAAGTCCATAGAAAAGTAGTTTAAAGTTCTGCAGGTATAATTAAATTATTTTTTAGAAATTTTTTAGAAATATTCAATAGAAATTGACTGTAAAGTTATAGAAACATGCTCAAGTAAAGATTTAAGAAGCTCACTTGAATAATGTTGACCAGTAAAGCTGTGGGATATGAATAATCTCAATAAAGTGGGTAATGACACAAGTGGTACACTCAGCACTGTCCCGTATCAGCTTGGCTGACTGGTTCTCATAGTAGAGCCGAATGCTTTACAATTTTTTGCCATGTCTGTCTTCTGTGAATGTTGTTTAGGTATCCATAAAATTCATGCTTTTTTCAAAGCTGTCTTGGTGTCCGAATATTTGTAGACTAAATCTTTTGGGAATGCTTTTCAGACGTTTGGTCTTTTGTACAAAGCTGTTGTTGAGTATAGCAAAATCCTAGAGTAAGTTCACCTCGTTTATATTCTGAGAATTTGTATTATCTGACCTAAGATCACCATGTATTACCTTAACTTTCTCTCAGGTTCATGCACAAAAAAAATTTAATAAGCCTTTTTTTTTAAACTATACTAATTTCTGTTAGGTTCAATATTAAAGAGTTGGTGAGATTTTCTTTTCCTTTTTTTATATCCTCTTTTTTCCCTCCTGTTTGAACAACAAATAGGCTTGAGTTCTCAATCATATGAATTATAAATTCTTGGTTTGATAAATCTAAATCTATATGATGGATATATATGGTATATTAAAAAATGCTCTTTTAATGAGTTGTCTTATGCCCCATAAAGCTTTCATTTCAGTGGATGCTATTTTACCCCAACATTCCAAAATTGTTTGACTATGTTAGTTAACTCCTGATATCAATACATGTCTTTGCATTGAAGACTCAAACATATGACTAAATAGTCTTGTGCTGTATTAATCCTTAGTAGGCATAATTAAAGTTTTAAAGGCCTGAATCTGTACTTCCAAATTAATTTTGGGCTTTCTGTGGTCACATAAGGTAAAAAATGACAACTGCTTGCTCTTTTTTTGTGGAACTGCTGACTTTTCCCTCATTCTTCAGTATTATTTGGCAACAGTAGGTGCTAGGACTAAAGAATTGATCTAAAAATTACAGTGATGTTGTTTTTTGACACTTTGGATATTTGTCTTTCTGGTGTTACCTGTAGACAAACACTTTGGGTCACAGCTTGTAGCTCTGCCTTTCTGCCTTCTCTCCTGATCCCCAAAGCAGTCTCCTTAGTTGAAATTCAGAGCCCGTGTCTAAGTCTGTCCTTGTCATTTTGCAGATAGCATCCATCTATTTCTATCAGCTTTTTAATACCACTGTGATGGAGAAGTTCTCGTTTCTGCTGTTTCCAGTATGTCAGGGGAGCTGTAATTATTGTTTGTGAGTAGTGAGTGAAGTTCAAAGGTATTCATGTAAAGACTTTGAGGTAGTGAAGACAAAGCTTATGAAAAATTGGGGGTGGGCACATTTAGTATTCCTGGGTTCTAATTTAGGCAACCTAGTAGGTAAGCCTGACCTTCAAAAGCATTGAATGTGCTCTTACAACTGTGGGTGCTGTAAATTGCTTGATCAACACTTGGAGAAACTCCTTCCCATTATTTCAGTTTGTGGCTGGTGATTTGTTGCATCAGTGTCTGGAAGTGCAAGGGGAGCAGTGTTTTGGCTGGGCTGTGAGGAGAATGAGATTGTCAGGTGCTGTATATTGCATTTGGTTCATTGGGTTTCCAGTCTTCTAATGTATGATGTTTTAGAGCTGAAAGGCTAAGGTAGCTTCTATTCCCACAGTGGAGCAGTACAAAATTTTGCTAATAAAAAATATCAAGCATCTGAAAGATTGCTTTGATCTGTGATCAGATGTAGCTGAAACTATTTCTTGCAGCCTATTTTGATGTTGAGTTGAAGGACTTATGTCTGGTTCTGTATCTGTGTGTGAGTTTGGTTGTCTCTACTCGTTCTGTTGGCATTTTAAGTGGTGCCTTTAGTGGCACATGACTGGGCAGTGAAAGGCTGAATATAGGTAGAAACTCAGCTGATTTTTTTTTTTTTTTTTAAGAGATCTAGAGATCCTGCAGTTCTAGTGTAAGAAGTTTATATTGTTTGGAAACAACAGGAGCACTAGATGAGCTGTGTGTAAGATGAGCACAGGCATAGTTATCCAGTTAGCAATTCCCTCCTGTTTATGAGCACATTAAAATGCCAGTCCTGCAGCCTCACATGGGCTCAGGCTTTGGCTCACTGTGTGAGAGGCTTTGTCAGGACACTGAAACTGCTCTAATGACTCTCTTGATGAACTCGTGTGAAAGAGCTAAAAGAAAGTAGAAGTGTATTTGGATAGGCCTGGTGTTTGCTAACAGTTAAGTGTAGAGTTTGTGATAAAACCCCACATTTTAATTAATCTTTGTGAATAACTAATGTAGAAAGGAAAAGAGGAAAGTGATATCTTAAGCAATAAGTGAATTGTGTATTTTGGATTAGATATTTAGGATTAGATAATTTTTTTCCTTGAAAATAATTTCAAACCAGATATAGATATACTATATCTGTGCTAGTGTTTGATCCTGCAGGATGGCTCTGCACATTCTGTAGCATCCCTTAGCTGTGACAGGCTCTGGGTATAGGAGATGGACCATAAGAGAGGATTGGGGATTTCTTTCTTCCCACTGCTTTCAGAAGGGGTCTAAAACACTGATTAATTTTGAAAACTGTCCAGCTTGCTTATGCCCTGTACACAGGTCCATGGCAAGAAAACAATAAAAGGAAGGGATGAAGCAACTCAAATTTATTTCACAGGCCAGGAAACACTCTCAATTAACAGAGATGCTTCAGAGTATATTCAAATCTGCAGAAAACAGAGTGTATTAACTGTGGCCCAGAATTGTCTGCTGAGCAGATGACCTGCATGGCAGTTAGTGATGACACACATCAGGGACGTGCCCTGTCTCTACAGAATTTAATAGAATGCCAATCCCGCGCATTGTGCGTTATGGAGCTTGTTGGCTCAGTGAGGAAGTGCATATAGCTCATTAATGAGAATCAAGCCCACCTCCATATAATTCCTACTGCTGTGGCAGTGAGAGACCATACATGCCTTGCTGGAAGCAGGCTTCTTCTGTGTTTGACTGCAGACATCTCTAGGAGCAGTCGGGCTCCTTCAGCTGACCTGCTCTGGGTTGAGAAGACCTTCTGTGGAGTTTGTGACACTGACTGCAGTTATCCAGAGAGACCAGCTTTTAATATTCTAAAGACAGTGTTTTGAAATCTTCCCGTTTCTCCCTGTAGTTTGTTTTTAATAATAATTTTTTGTTTTGTATTGGGATTTGCCCACAGACATTTTTTCCACTTAATTGAAGCAAAAGGTATATGCGTTACATTTATTATTACAACAAAAAAAAATCCTATATATGTTTAGATTAGAAATAGTCTTTAGCTGTCTCAATTTCTCCAGTAGTTCCACACACAGACAAGAGTCTTGCAAGCATGTTCAAACTGTGTAGATCAAGTGATTTCCCTAAAAGACTGGCAGCAGACTTAGCAGCCTCTCTGTTTTGGTAGCTATGATTTAGGTGAAAGAGATAGCAAAGCACTACTGAACAATAGATCTAGCTTACCCTTTTAAAGCATTTTTTTTTCCATGAATGATAATGGAAAATATGTCTTGGGAAGAGAGAAAATAACCCTAAAATCCATATGTATGTCTACTAGGTTTCAGTTTAATGCATGGTGAATCTTTTTCCCTCTCTTTTCAGGAGTCTCCAAGATGAACACTACAGCAATGAGCCCACTCACTGTTACTCCACTAGGTTTTGTTCCAGACTTAAAAAATTCCACCCTTGATCCTCTCAATGAGACTGCATGTGAAAACTGGAAAGAGATTCATCATCTTGTTTTCCACGTGGCAAACATTTGCTTTGCAGTTGGACTGGTTATTCCGACTACTTTGAATCTTCATATGATTCTTCTGCGAGGCCTGCTCACCATAGGTAGGAGGATTATTCTGGAGACAGGAATGTGACACAAATGGCTGGGTTTGACCATTATGGAGCTGGTCCCTGCAGCTTATGGTGAAATTACTGCCTCTATTAATGGCCATTGTGCTCTGATGAAGGAGGTTTTGGTCTAAGACTGGATCTGGTTTGACCTTGATAGACCTTTTCTAGAAAGATTATATAGCCCTTGGCTCTTATAACTTCCTAGAACTGTAATTTACAACTTCAAACCTATGAAGATGTCAGCTTGAAAACAAGTGGACATCATTTCTGTCAGATGTTACTGGATGTTTAAAATCCACTTATTTCAAACGGATTTTATCAGTTTTGTCTGATCATTAAGACCTTTATTTTAGATTTCAAGTAAGTACTGGGACTGTGTATTGGCAGGTGCACTGGCTTAGTGTGTCTGAGGTAGGTGAGCTTTTCCTTGAGGAGCTTGCTGTGAGCCCAAGTGTTCTTTTAACGTGGGTTCAAACCTCTGTGGCACTTGTGTGTCACCACCATTATTTTCATTGCAGATTTAGAAGTGCAGCCTTTGGATGGGGAGTGCATACTGTGTTCTGATATCAGTCGTGTTTCTTCTGCCACTGTAGGAATCTTGTGACACCAGAGTCTGACTTGAGAGGAAAACCTAAATTTGGCATGCTTGAGACTTGAGTGAATGTGGTCTGATTTTTACCATTGCAGTCTCACAGCTATTTCAAAGCCTCTGTACCTTGTGTGGGACAAGATCCTTGTGATCAAAGAAGGCAAAGTGACTCATTGCAGTGTCAGAAGGATAAATCCAATCCAACAAGAGTATGCTTAAGTATTTTTAAGTGAGTGCTTATTGGCATTATAATGTGGGTAAATTTTATGATAGAACTGTTTGAATTTACAATGCTCTTGCATTTTCTATTTTATAGTTATGATAGGGTAACTTCTTAAAACACACTGCACTGGTGGCCAAGGGTCTGAGCATTTTATCTTGGCTTTAAAAGCAAAAGGATCTCTGCACTTGCTGAGCCTGCCATTTTGAGCTGTAGGTCTTGCAATATTTTGAGCAGACAGGGAATCAGAGTTTTGCAAGCTGGGGTGGCAGCAGGGAGCAGATTTACTCAGTGAACAGAACAAGTAGTGAGGCCAGGTTCCTAGGGACCTGTTCCCTTTGCTTGATCCTGTCTGACCTCTGTAATACTCTGCAATATTGCTGCTCTTCAATACAGCCAGACTTTGTATCCTCTGTGCCTTGCAGTCTAACTAATAAGCAGATCAAGAGTCACTATATTTTGTTTTTTCTAATCCATATGTAAGGGCTGCCTCATCAGTTAACAACCCAGACAGACTGGATAGTACTGAGTTCATTAGGTCAATGTCATCTTCAGGGAGAAAGGGGGTAAGAACACTCATTTAGCACTGTCTCCTTTTGGCTTTGCAGGAAGCTTAAGGGAAAATATTACTGTGACCACTCCAGCCATCTCTTTTGGATGGTAGGCTCACAGTTATCTGGGAGAGACTCACTAATACATGATCCATCATTTGATAAACATTGTCTTTGTAGGCTGAAAATGGAATCCCTATGCATACACAATGCCTTGTCTTTTAAAGCAAGTGTCATTATTCAAAGTAAGGCAACTAAAAAAAGAGTAAGCATTTGGAAATTTTGTCATTGATGTTACACAGGAGAATTCAGATTGCAGATGTGACCTTGTCACATCAGCAATAATAGTTCCTTTTAATTTTCAAAAATATCTTCATATGACTTTTGGAAGTTTTTATGCAACTCTTCCTTACTAATTAGATGTGAATGTTAATTTCTAGGCCTTTTTTTTGGTCTAATTAATGCAACACAAATTTTTGTGAGCTGCCCAATTTCCCCCATCTCTTTTCTACTTCATTTCAGTAACAAATCATGATGGACTGCACCTTTCTGCTTGCCCCATCCTGATCTGAATTACTGTGATTCCAGTATTGCAGTCCCATGTAATAGGGCTGCAGTCTGTCAACCTGCCCTCAGTGCCTGTTTGCAGCATTGCAGTGATTAGCTATGGTTGCATGCTCCAGAGAGCTTACCTGTATTAAAGTTTGTAGAATATATTGCTTTTCCATGTAATTATACTCAGTGGATGTATTCTTGATGATTTTTTAGGAATGTTTATTATTTGGTGAAATTTAACTTCCTCCTTTTTTAATTTTTTTTTTTAATTTTTACAGGATGTGCATTATTCATCATTTGGGCTACACTCTATCGTTGTGCCTTGGACATAATGATCTGGAATTCTGTGTTTTTGGTTGTCAACCTTTTGCATTTCATATACCTAGTGTATAAAAGAAGACCGGTATGTATAGCAGCTAAATTTCACAAGCACGCTACTGAGATGCAAGAAAAGGAAGTTTTGCTCATTTTTGCTGGGCAAAACAATGGATTAGTACACATTTTCAGCAGAATATTTTTGTGTTTGGCCCAAAATCACTCTCTGGAAGTGTGCAACAACTTGTACCAAAAAAAAAAAGGGAAAACAAAACTTAACCTAACCTCAGCAATTCAATACTGCCTGTGCAAGAAAGCAGCTAAGAAATTAGCTGGCAAGGCAGCATAAAGCTTGACTTCTGTCTTGCCTAGGAAGTAGCTTAAAACTAACTAGACTGATCTGTTACTAGACAATTGTAGATGTGCAGTAAATATTTCTAGTTCAAATTGCTCTGAAGGTCATCTTACTACTTACAGGGTAACTTCCTCTTTAGTTAGTGTTACTAATGCTATTTTTTCAGCCTGTTCAATCGATTTATGTCACCACTGAGATGCAGTACATGATTGCAGTACAGAAACTGCATTGTATTTCTGCTAGGTGGCCATGGCCATGCTGCCCAGCACACACATAAAATAGCAGTTGTGATAAGGGAGAGCCAGTGAGGCCAGACTCTACCTACTCTGTAGGTGTCCACAGTTAAATATCCCAGGCAGGTACTCTGGTTTCTGATATGGAGTGAACTCTTCTGCAGTCTTTTCCCTCAAAAGTAGCATGTTCTGCTTCTCTTCAACCACCTCACCAATTAAGCCTTTTTAATAAATCTTGAGGCTTCTAATCTTCTGTCAGATGGGACAGGAAATGGCTGCCAAAGTCAGAAATTATTGCAAAAGGCAGGAGTGCTCAGCTGATAGAAACCCATTTCTCTGGAAAACCAAGCCTTTAAGCTTACCTGTATTTTAAAAGTGAATTGTGGCATCCTTAAACATCGGTAATGGTCTTTTGAGTTTGTACCTGTCCAACCCTTTCCAAAAATCTAAATAAAAGGTTATTGGTGGGTGAAAAAGCATCCTGGGAGGATGATGTGCTGGTTTGGGCTTGAGTGAAAAAAACCAACCAAACAAAAAATCATCCTGCAATGTGTAAATCAATACTGAATGAAGAAGGAAATACATTATTTTGTAATTACAGTTGTCTACTAAAAGCTATGTTGGCATAGATTGGGGTACTTTGTGCATTATGGTATAGATTTCAAACTATTGAAGAGGCAGCTATTTTCACTAAATCCTCTAGTAAATTTGTCAGCAGAATTATTTGTAGGAGTTAGGTTAAGTGGTAGAAGTGATTGAAGTACTCTGTGGGTGGATACAAAAAGAAGGAATCTTATGAGAATATGAAACTCAACTCATAAACTCAGTCACCAAAGTTGGTAAAAAATTGCATCTAAGAGGGGGAGCCTGGAGCACCTGCCTTTAACTTTGCTTTCTCTTTCTGTAGCCCTTGCCCACTGTCAGAGTAACCACAGCAGGACCGAGGTGCTTGGCTCTCCCATAAACTCTGCACTGCTCACACTCTGGCAGGCAACCACAGCATATAAAAGGAGGCTAAAGGTTAAATTGCATCTGTCTGCAACAAGTTGATAAATTGAGTACATGTGTTAAAAAAGGAAGAGGCTCTACCTACAGCAGTGTTCCTCCAACATGGAACACAGATTCCCCCAAAGATTACCGTCAGCTGTGCTATGTGACCTGAGCAACTTAAAAGCTTAGCCAAAAATGAGATCTGATAGACTAGACAGGTAGTGCTGTTTCTTTGCATATTAAGACTTAATTTCAATAGTCTTCTTTCCATTGAAAAATTGCTGTATTTATGAACATTGCATGGAAAATACTATGTTATTTTAATTGCTGTAGTATCAGTAATTATTAAAAAATATATGAATCTTTGTAGCAAATTATGATCAACAGGCATACTTGAAGTGATGCCTGATAGTCACACATGTCTTTTTAGCTGTCTAACATGTTTATTATGAACCCCAAGGCTGTTTTAAGTGTTTTTCCTACAGGAGGACAAAGAATAGGGAGAAAAAAATTAAAACTCATAGGAACTAACTTTTGAATGAGATTTTCTCTCTGCAGCTATTATATTGCTCATCTCAATCAGTTTTGGTAATTCTCACAAAAGATCTTTCCAAGGAAAGAAAGGAATGGCAGAATAATTACAAGTTAGTCATATTACAAAATGAATAATTGATATGTTTGGTTGTTAAATATTTATTTTATTAAATGGAGCATGCAAAATCACAGTGAGTTTCTTTTCTGACCAGAAGATTATTTCAGTGGTTTTGATTCCTTGGAGCTTTACAAATTTGGCTTTTTTAGTTGGAGTGGAAGCTGAGTCTAATCAGTCTGACTCGGAGTTCTGGCAGCATCCCAGCATATTTCAATCCCTGCTGAAGAAAACATTACACCTACCCATATGGCTTGTTTGTAATATGACCCACAAGCATGACTGGAGGAGCAGTCAGCTGTGCTTGGGCAGGGGGAATGGTCTGTTATGAAGGAGCCCATCTGATGCACAGCTACAGCCTGCAATCTGATCAGTCTTTAAGAAAGTGGCTACACCTGCTTTCCCCTCAAAGTGTTACACACCAGAGGAAGATCATGAAACATGAACCATGTGCTAGCTAAGGGATTGGATTAACACTCCAGGGCCAAAATTTGCCCTCATGTCTGTGTGCATGGTTTTGGGTTCAGGAGTCTTGGAAGCTACGTAAGCTCCTTTTTCAGAGGGAAACGTATTTCTTTAAGTTGCAGTGGTCCTGTATAGAAAGTGGTGCAAATTAAATTGGTACAGTTATTAAAAATGGAAGTTTTTTTTCTCTCATTCTGGAGAACATGATGGTAAAACAGTCATCTAGCTTTGTGGGTATATGGAACATGTTTTGAAATCAAACAGCTCAGGACAATCCTTAACGTGATACAAATTCTCTTGCATCTTTGTTTTTAATCCTTGTTTTGTCTGTGTAGATGTCCTCTGAGGGATTAAAGATTGTGGCATAAAGAACATGCAGGAAATTCAAAACCTGGATTTCATAGGAGTGTAGTTGCTTGTGGAATATTTAACTAGCAATTGCTTTAGTGTGAAACCAGTGTAACATTGGGTCAGGTGATGCACTGGACATAGTAAGTCCACGAGCCCTGATGTCACACAGCCACAAGAGCTGATGTCACTGCAATCCTGATAGTCTTGAAATGATGGTGGTGACTGAGAGAAGTGAGTGAGGAACAGAGGAAGCAAATGTCACTCCTTTCCTCAAAAAGGGCAAGAAGAAGAACCCAGGGATCTGCAGCCTGGTCAGCCTCAACTTGATCTCTGAAAAGAAGGAATAGATAGTCCTGGAAAACATTTCTATGCATATGAAGCACAAGAAGATAATCAGGAGTGGTCAGCAAAGGGAAGTCATGCCTAACCAGCCTGATAATAGATGGGTAAGAAACTGATTGAATGGTCACCTCCAGAGGGTAATGGTCAAAGGTTCAGAGTCCTGACGGACATCAGGGACAAGTGATGTCCTGTTTGGGTCTGTATTGAGACCATTTACTGTCTTCATTAATTATATAGACAGAGGGATTGAGAGCACCCTCAGCAAGTCTACAGATGACACCAAGCTGACTTGTTTGATATACCTGAAGGACAGGGTACCAGCCAGAGGGAATTGGACAAGCTTGAGAAGTGGGCAAATCTCATTAAATGCAACATGACCAAGTGCAAGGTGCTGCACCTGGTTGGGGCTACTCCCAGTATCAACACAGTCTGAGGGGTGGACAGATTGAGAGCAGCCCAACAGAGAAGGACTTGCCTGTGGATGAGAGGCTGGACTTGACCTGGAAATGTGCACTCACAGCCACAGAAACCCAATTGTATCCTGAGGTGCATCAAAAGCAGTGTGGCCAGCAGGGTGAGGGAAGTGATTGCTCTGATGAGGTCCCACCTGGAGTGCTCTGAGGTCCTGAGCACAGATATAGAAGAGGTGCTCTATGAGGAAAGGCTGGGAGAATTGGGGTTGTTCAGAAAAGAGGAGGCTTTGGGGTGGCCAGATTGTGGCCTTCCAGTACTGGAAGGGAAATTACAGGAAGGATGGAGAGGGACATTTTACAAGGGCATGTAGTGACAGGATGAGGGGGAATGGTTTCAAACTGAGACTAGGTTTAGATTAAATTTTAGGAAGAAATTCTTTACTGTGAGGGGGGTGAGGCACTGGAACAGCTTGCCCAGAGAAGCTGTACATATGCAGTTCCTAGAACTGTTCAAGGTCAGGTTGGAGCTCTGGTGCTACCTGGTCTTGTGGAAGATGTCCCTATCCATGGCAGAGGGGTTGGAACTGGGTGGTCTTTAAGGTCTCTTCCAACCCAAGCCATTCTATGATAACTTTCCATGATGAAATGACTGGCCAGATAGCTGAGAATGGTGAATATCCTCAACCTTAATTTCGGTAGGGTTTTCAACAGTCTTGTATAAAATCCTGATAGAGAATCTGTTGAAGTGTGGCCTGGATGAGGACACAGTGAGATGGATTGAAATCTGGTTGCATGGCAGGGCTGAGTGTGGTAATCAGAGGTAAGAAGTCCAGTTGGAGCTGGGTGCTACACATGTGTTAGTGTGTGGTGTGTAACCTCAGGGCCAGTGCTAGTCCCAGGGCTGTTGGACATCTCCATTCCTGATTTGGGTGATGGGGCATGTGTGAACCCTGATAACACAAAACCATGAGGAGTGGCTGATAGGTCAGAATGTTGGGAAACCATCTGGAGGGGCCTCAGCAGGCTGGAAAAATGGACCAACAGAAACCTCATGGAGTTCAACAGAAAGTGTGGAGCACTGAACCAGGGGAGGAATAACAATGGATCAGCACATGCCATGCACTGACCAGCTGGAAAGCTGAACATGAGTCAGAAACTTGCCTCTTTCTCTTCTTTTCTGCCATTCTTTCTTGGTTGTTTTTCCTTATTCTCTCTTCTATGTATGTTTTATTTTTTTCATTATCTGATGCTTATTGTTCTAATTTGTCTTCCTCATGGCAAATGTGCAGGCTTTATTCAGGCTGCCTCTGCTTTCAGGAAGGCTGTAATATTGTCTCATCCCCTGCTTCCTTCATTCAGGGAAGACTTCCAGGCTTAGGATTTCAGCCAACATCCTTTCCCTCATTGCTGCTGCCTGAGTTTGGGTGGGCTCTTAGATGTGGGATGTTCAGCTGGCAATGTTTTTGGGGTTTTTTTTTTCCCTCCCTCATCACATGTGGTTTCAATATAAATGGTTTGTTTCTCAGGACTTGCTTGCTTTTCTACTGCAAGTAAGCCAAGAAGCTCAGGGATGAGAGGGGCTCCCAGGAGAGCCTGAGGGATAGCCACAGTGATGTGTGCATGCAGTGTGAAAGACAACCTCATTTTTTTTCCTCTGTATAATTCTTGCCCAAGTCCTTCCTATTCACTATTGCCTCAACAGACATCTCAGAGGGCTCCTTGTGTGTGATTTAATGTGGCACTTGGATGGAACAGCATCCTAAAGCACCTGTGTGCCATCCTGGTTAATTTTAGATAAGGTTTTGGTCACCCTATCACAGACAGTGTTTGAGGATAGACGTCACACATTTACCACTTCTTTCCTTGCTTAAGCATAATGAAGCCAAAGATGTCCCTCAAAGCACATGTGCAGCCTTACATGTTCTTAACTAATGCATCTGTGTTTATTGATCTCTCTTGTTTTTCCAATCTAGATCAAGATAGAGAAGGAGCTTAGTAGCCTCTACAAGAGAATGTTTGAACCTCTCCATGTGCCTCCAGAGCTCTTCCAAAGACTAACTGGACAATTCTGCAACATTCAGACTTTGAAGACAGGTCAAGCCTATGCAGCAGAAGATAAAACATCAGTTGATGATAGGCTAAGCATCCTGCTGAAGGGGAAGTAGGTTCTGTAAAAGCTTGGGAACAGTCGTATGCTTTGTGTCATGGCTGAATAAATTAGAAAATTATTGAGGTTGCAATTGTTTGTGGTATGTTATGGTCTATAGCCAAATAGTCTATTTTGTGACACCATTTTCAGGTGGCAGTGATATCTCTTACTGGGAGCATATTGTGTATCCCCTTACACGTGCAGCTGCATGGATTTTAGTGGGAATTATAGTTGTGTAATACCAAAGGCAGTGTCTTGCAAAATGACCAAGAGATTTGTCTGAGTCTTAGATATCCTAGTTGTCCATTCTCAGGTTTTAAGGTTGAAAAATACAGTGCATGAGGGAAGAAGATGTCTCCAGTAGGATTTAAAACAGCAGGCCTTTGGAATTGATTCACTACACTTGTGCATGCAAGTAGAGAGGGGCAGGTGCACTGCCCAGAGGCAGACAGAATCCAGGTGAGAAAGGGTGAAATATATGCCCATGTCCAAGCTGTAATCTTGAAACTCATGCTAAATTCTGGCCAATATTTTAACCAGTTTCTGTTGACAGCAACAGCAATGTCAGGCTTCATTGCTTTCTTACTCATTCCCACAAAGCTACTTACCTAAGGGAAGCCTGATTCTGGTCTGGCTGTGTAACACGACCTTTCTCATATTGAATAACAATGTTTGGTGGATACATGCCATGTTTGTCAGTTCTCTATTTGTCTGGCAGCCTGTTCTGCTTGGAATCAGTTAGGCAGAAAAGAGGGTAACTCTGGGAGTGATGTTCCAGAAGAACGTATTTATTCCTGTTACCTACTGCTTTACCATTGTCAGTAGTCCTACCCAATTTTTGATTAAATCAATCAGCCTCCATGATTTTAAAATGTTGTTTCATGCATTTTTATTTCCAGAATGAAGGTGTCTTATCGAGGGCATTTTCTGCATAATATTTACCCCTGTGCCTTTATAGATTCTCCTGAATTCCGATCAACGCAGATGAACCGGGGCGAGAAATTCCAGGTACATTTTCCTTTAAATGTCACTGGATTTAAGCTGGTGAGACCATTAAGAAAATAGAGTATAAATCTGATCAACAGTGAACTGTTTGACTCGCATAAATTTGCTGTCCTTCTAGTATAGGTGTTTGAAAATGGACCATATCAACAATAACTTTTAAGTGCTGCAATACAGTACTATAATGGTGTGTATTGAGCAGTCTGTCTTTTGCTATTTGGTTCTCTTTTACTGTTTCCAAGTTTATTTTGTGTTAAGAGATTGTTCAGGACAAATAATTTAAGAGGCAGTTTTGATGGAAAAAGATGGTATGAACAGGTCTCATCACTGGTTCAATAAAAAGGGAAAAAGAGCTACTGTAATAATGAAAGTCTAGAAGTTCTGGCACTAGTAATTAGAAATTGGTATTTATAAAAGTGTATTAATACTTCTGTCATTTTGCAATTTGTTAAAGAAACATAAACTGAAAATTATCTCAGTATTTTGAATAAAAATATTCATATGGGGAACAATAAGAGTATATTTCTCTAGCAGTGTAATTATGCTGGTATATTAAATATATTTTATTGTAGTTTGGGGAGGTGGAATACTTTTAGAGAAGGATGGTTTTTTCCCATAGAAATGGCTATTTTGCTACCTCTTACTTGATGTTCTTTAGCTAGGTCTGTGTGACAATGACAGGACTGTGGCTGACTGATACATCCGCCCTGATACCGTGGCAGAAGGGGTGGGAGGCAGAGCAGTGCAGACTCTAAAAGCAGTGATTGATGTCATATGTTCCAGTCAAGCACCGGGCTTAGCGCCAGGGGCAGAGACTTGCCCAGATGCACTCACCTCGCGGCAGTGAGGGCTCCCACAGCCCGGCTCCCCCTTGGCACAGCCCCTTTCTCTTGGAAGCAGCTGGATGGGAATCGCTCCCTCTCCAGGGAAAAGGGTCATGCCTCAGCTTCTGCCTGCCTTAGAAGTTACTGTAATCTGGAGCAGTGGGCATCCTTTGTTCGTGGGCTCTGCAAGGCACATGGATTCAGTCTTAAGGACCCCATCTGCTGGCAATGCTGGCGAATTCTTTCTTCTTCAGCCTGTGGGCTTATATTACAGTCCGTGGAGTTAAAAATCCATGGATATATGACAGTATTCCACTGTTTCTACGACTTAATGGATTTTTAATTTTTTTTTTCCAGGATGTAATGTTATCTTGTGAAAGCAGAGAGCACCTGATTTTGATTTATTCAAATGCCTGACTCCCCCTTGCAAAACCTGCCCCTGGGTGTGACCAATGTGGGGTTTGGTGTGGCATTGCTCTCTGCTGGCACAGGGGGATGAACCTGGCACGCCCATCCTCCCATGAGAGGGGGCAAGATCCCCTCTAACTACCCATAACTGGATTATCAATAACGGAGCAAACAGAGCCTTGGCTCAACTGCTACAAGGCTGTGCTTGTGGGATCAGCAGGGCTGACAGTTAGGAGAGGAAGATGGAAATATTTTTTTTTAATCACTAAAAACTCTTTGATGGAGACCTTTAGGTGATACCAATTGCTCCTGTTTGGTGACAGTGATGTAAAATAAAACCAAGCTACATATAGGCCTACTGCAAGTACTTGTCATCACTAAAGGATTGACTTTATATATAAATTTCCTCTTACATAAATGCTTTTATGGTTTGGGAACTCATGAGAGATTTTCCCCTGTTATTGTCCCCCAGGTTTTCTGTAAAACAAACTGGCTACACATATCAGTTAAAAATATAATGATAATAAATTGCTGAGAATTTTGACCTTTGTAAATATCACATTCATAATGAAGGGATATAAAAAAGCTTTATTGCTTTAAGAGTTATTTTAACTGGAGTCACAAATAAAATGGTATCACTTCTTTTAAAGCATGTTTAAGTGTGCTCACATTTTTAAATGTGCTTATTCTGAGCATGTATTTTTTTTCAGGTCACCATTATTGCAGATGATAACTGCAAGTTCCTGTGCTGGTCCAGGGAACGGCTGACTTACTTTCTGGAGTCTGAGCCATTTCTTTATGAGATCTTTAAGTACCTCATTGGCAAAGATATTACAAATAAACTTTATTCATTGAATGACCCAACCTTAAATGACAAGGTAAACAACTTCAAATTTTGTTTGGAATTTTTCCTCCCACATACAAATGTGTTTTTACTTCAATTTTGAATGCTCTTAAAGCACCTTATTTTAACCTGCTTCCATCAGCTGGTGAATGCACACTCATGGCCCTTTTGTGCCAAGGTGTGAGTCAGTGCAACATTTCTGTCAGAAGCAACATGTGTTAAAGCTAGTACAGTAACTTACAAGAAAGATGAGTAACTGAGATTCTGAACTGATCAGCTTGTGGAAACATTTCTGCCTAGCTATTAGACATGATGACCAGTAGCTTAAAAGGTGCTTCTCCCTGGGTATCCTTTCTCACTGACAAATGAGTGTCTTTGTAAAAAGAAGCTTCAGAGTTTTTTTCTTAAAAAAATTTCTTACTGGGGGAAAACAATTATGTAATACTGATTGCTAGGAAGAATAATTTCAACATGTCTTTGAGGGTTGCATATGCAAAAAAAAAAAGTAAACATTATGTTGATATGATGCAGTTAGTGGAAGAAATAATGAAATACATATAAAATATAAATAAATATAATTAAAATATAATTTATATATTCATAAATGTATAAAACTTTAAGTGGTCTGGGTGTACTCATGGATATATGAACTATCTTGCTTTAGTTTCATTTTGTCTCCTTACTTATTCCTTATCATAATTTTGGATAATTAGAAAATCCAACAAATTTTGCCCCTCTTTTGACTTAAATCTGCACACTTTAACTTCAGTTTGCACTGAGTCTTTGTTTTCAGTTGCAAAAGTCACATAAATTTGAGATTATTATAGCTGGTTTATTATAGTAAGTTTTGAAAATGTATGTTGTAAAAATTGAGTGAACACTTGGGAAATTTGTAGTATCTTATTACTCTTCCTAAAATAAAAATCCTTTTGCATGAGCTCTTCCGACATAACTTGGCAAGAGAACTGTTGCATAAATTCTTAGTATTCCCATTGCCAGCACTCTATGTACATATTACCTCTCACAAGCTTCACTTTCAAATATAAATATTATTGGTGTCTTTGATGTCTTTTGACTGTTATCAATCTCATCAGAAAATGTTTGGTTTACTTGTGTACGTAGGGGACTATGGAAATAAATTGAGTATTGATTATTCATATTCAATATGGTAGTAAGAAGGTAAAACTATCAAATAATTCTTTGTTGGAAAACAGAAAAGTATATTTATTAAAATAGTATATTTCTTTTTTTAAAGTATATTTATTTTAAAAGTACATTTATTTTTAAAAAGTATATTATATTTTATTAAAGTATAATTTATTTTGTAAGAAAACTTGTGATTTTCTCCTACCTAAGGAGTCTTTCACTAGTGGTGGGAAAATAGTCACTCCTTTCTGCATGAAATAGGATATTTGGTCCAGACTTTTAAAATTCCGTAAAGTGGAGTTATCCATTACAGTCTTGTCATTGATTACTACCTTTCACATACCCCTAAAATAGCATTCTGACTTGCAGTAATACCTCATAAGGTGCAATGTATGGCTTCATATAAAAGTTGTAGTATAAAGGCTTCTCAGGAAGGCTACTCAGAGCAAAATGGAAGCTCCTCAGACCGTTTGACAGGGGGAGGATAATGTTCACCTGATGCACTTAGTCTGCAGTAGAATCAAGAGCCAAGTGGCCATCTACTGGGAAGGAGTGACATTCACCACTTTTCTAACATGATGAAATGGAAAGCCAGGAAAATGAACATGCTTCTATTAAGCTACAAATTGCCTCTATATGTAGCATGCTGTTTTGTTTAGCAAGGAGGACCAGCCTCATCATAAAGACTACATTTAATTGCAGAGCATCATATTTAAATAATGGATTACCAGATAATAAACCCCAACCTTTCTGTAAGAAAATACATGAAAATTTTGGTACAAAAGCGATTTGAGATTGAATAATTAATGTGCAGTTTCATACTTGTCAATGTTCCAATTCCAGTATATTACTGGCATTTTCTATTGTCATTTAAATTGATTTGCACTGCATAGAATCTTCTCCTATAACAATTTTCTTGTATAATCATGGCTGAGACTGAAGCATCTATTACAAGGGAAGTAGTAATTTTCCATTTTCATTTCAATTTGCTTGATATCTTTTCTTGAAGTAATATTTTTTTTTTTTTTCTTTTTTAGGCTTCAAAGAAGATTGACCGGCAGCCCAGCCTTTGCTCTCAGCTCTCCGTGATGCAGATGAGGAACAGCATGGCCAGTACCAGTGACAGCGAGGATGGCTTGCAGATGTTTCTGCGTGGGACTTCCTCTGCATCCTCTCTTCGTGAGTGCTCAGAACAGTTTGTGCCAGTTTTGAACACGGCTCAGGTTTACCATTAGAGACCACTGCAGAACTCCTGCTGCCCTCTGTGGGAGCAGACTGTAGCTTTTTGGGTGCTGCTGTATTAGCTAAATGAAGGGACTTAACTATAGGGCAGTCATTAGATGCATGAGGCTTTGTGTTTTAAATGCAGATACCTCATGTACATACTGGAAAAAAAAAACCCAGCATGTGTAATAACAATCTTTGGCATAATGTTTGTGTTTAGGCATAAAATGGAATGTTTGTAATAATAGGGCAAAACTGAAAGTACAGTGCAGGTCACAGTAGTAAGTCCTTTGGTCTGTCACTGGTGCTTGCAGAAACTAAAAACCCAAACAAAACACTTTCCCTCAGCAACTTGGTGTCCTACTTTTCCTCCTGAGATAGTTTGGATTGGCAGGGTCTGGAGGAATGTGGTATACAACTAATATTTTGATGTCACCTGGAAAATCTCCAAATATGCTGTAAGGCTCTCCTCTGCTGTGCTTTGTATGGCAGGGGTAGTAGAGAACAGATGAAGTGAGAGAAGAAACCATGTCTGACCTTTTTACTTCTATTCTTTTAATTTGTTCCTTTATGAAAACATTCTAAATTATTCTTTCCAGGCTTTTGCTGTCATTTGGTTTTAGATCATCTGAATCTAAATGTCAACATTTAGCCTGAATTCTGAAAGCAGTGTTTGAATAAAAAAAGCCCCAGAGGATGCTCAATTTTTGCATTTGACATAAGCTATTAGTTTAACAGCATTTAAAAGGATCCTATAGGATTATTTCTTTTGATTTTGGAAATATTATTTCTTAGTGATTACAATTCAAATATATGAGAAAAAAACATTGTTATTGTTATTTGTTATATGTTTTTTGTTATGGTTAAAGTCTCTGCTAAGAAGAGGAAATATTTTCAAATATTTGCATCTTTCTGTTTAATTATCTGTTTTCCATTGTGTTCCTCACAGTTCCCATCCAGTAACACCTTCAGACTTGGAGGGCCTATCTGGTTTTACTCCTTAACATTGGTATAGTCTGCATGCCCAGATAGATGGAAGAAAAAGCCCTACTAATGCTTCACCCTACTAGAACATCAAGGGTGACACCTGGGATATAGTTTGATGAAAATTCCAGTGTTGTTTTCTTTTTCTTCTCCGTTCCCTGCAAGGACATTCAGAGGTGGATGAGGTAGTAAGAGACCACTGGATATTATCAGGTCCAGCCTCATGTCTAAAGCAAGATCAGCTAGAGCAGGGCCATGTCCACTCAAGCTTTGGATATTTCCAAGCTGGAAGATTTTCCAGCCTCCCTGGGCAACCTGCTCCAGGGACTTACCACCCTCATGGTAAAAAAATTTCCCTTATTGCAACTCATGCTTGTTTTCCTTCTTTCTTTAGTGCATGCCTCTGAGAAGAGTCTGGCTCTCTCTTCTATGTTGCCTTCCATTAGGTAGCCAAAGAAAGGAGTCAGATCCCCTGGGAGCCTTCTGTTCCTAAGGCTGAACACACCCAGCTCCTGCAGCCTCCCCATCACTGCTCCAGCCTCTGGCCATCTGGGTTGCACTCCGCTGCTCTCACTCCAGTATGTCCCTGTCTTTCTTGTACAGGGAGGCACAAAACTGATGCAGCACTCCAGATCCTGTCTCACAATTGCCAGACAGAGGGGATTAATCTCTTTTAGTGACCTGCTGGCTATGCTCTTGCTTATATGGCTCAATATATGCTGCTCATGTGGCCCAATGTATGGATGGCACACTTCTCTGCAGGGGCACTCTGCTGACTCATGTTCTATTTTGTGTCCACCAGGACACCAAGGTTTGTTTCTGCAAAGCTGCTTTCCAACCAGCTGGGGCCTAGGCTGTAATGCTGTGTAAGTGTGTCATGTCCCGGGCTCAGGGATTTGTCTTTCATGAACTTGCAGTTTTTGTCAGTTCTTTTCTCTTTTTCCAATGGCCTGTCCAGACTCACTGTCCTACCCTTTGGCCTGTCAGCAGTTTCCTTCACTACCTGGCTCTTGTCTGTGAATTTGGCAGGAGTGTATTCTATCCCATCAACTAGGTCATTCATATCTTGAATATTACAAGCCTTGGCTTTGGCCCTTAAGAACACTGCTGGTAGCTAACTACCTGACAGCTGGATTTTGTACTGCTGTTCACACCCTGTTAACTTGGCAGAACAGCACATTTTCCACTGAAGCTGTAGTCCATCTATCCAGTCAGTTTCCCATTTGTCTGGAGGGACCCAGTGGCAGACTGTGGAGGGCTGTGCTACCATCCATGTCAACAACATCCACTGTACTCCATTCATTCATACACAGAGGCTGTCATCTCACCAAAGGTGGAAAATGGTCAGAGTGCTCAGATGCAATCAGCGCCCGTGATGGCTTTCCCAGTCACCCTCCCACCCCTTGTGTGCTTGTACATGGCTTCCAGGAAGACAGAAGCTCTGTAATCTTCCTGGGAAATGAATTTAGACTATTAGGCCTGAGTGTTCTGTCTTCCCCTCCATTGAAATGGCTGTGATCTTGGCATTTCCATTTGTGTCCCCTGACTGCAATCACCTTTCCAAGATGATAGAGGGGGCCTTGCAATTGTATCAGCCAGTGCTTGGAACCCTTGGATGTGGCCCATGTGGTTCCACAATCTTGTGTTCACCCTGTGGACTTCATGTGTTCCTAACTCAGTCCAGGTTTCCTGTCAGTCAAGCATCACTCTCTGTCTCTACTACTGGATGCAGAGCCCTAGCAGGCCTCAGGACAAACCTCTAAAGAAAAAACTCAAAACAAAAAATTTATTGAACATCTCAGACTTTTTCATGTTCCTGTGTCCTGTGCATCACTGAACTCTTGCCTCGCAGTTACCCTGGTCTTTCTTCTGTTGCTGATTTATTTGTAGATGCCTTTCTTGTTGCCCTTCAGTAGATCCAGGTCTAGCTGAGGTTTGGCTTCCCTCATTTCATCACCGCATGCTTGGGCCATGGTTCTGTACTCCCTCCAAGGAGTTAATCTCCACTTACACTTTGTGTGTGTCTGTTTGAGGTCTGTCAAAACTTTCTTGTTCATCTATGCAAGCTTTCTACCATGCTTGCTCAGCTTTTCGTACACTGGAATGGACTGTCCTTGTGTTTTGAGGAAGGTGTCCTCAAAGATCAACCATCTCTCCTTAGATCCCTTTGCAGGCCTTGTCCCATGAGTTCCTGCCAAGTAAAACCCTGAGCAAGTCACAGTCCCCTGTCCTGTAAGGTTGTAATTCTACTATTTGTCTTGCACACCACTCAGTATCTTAAGCTCCACCAGCTCCTGGACACTGCAGCCAGGATTACCAGCAGCCTTCAGCTCCCTGATGAGTTCTTCCTTGTTCATCAGTGACAGGTCCAGCAGAGTGCCTTCCCTAGCTGACTCCTCGATCACTTGCACAAAGGAATTGTCTGCTGCGTTCCAGAGATCTCCTGGACTGCCTGCTCCCAGCCCTGTTGCCTTTCCACCAGATACAGGGTGGTTAAAACTCCCCATGAGCACCAAGGCCTGCGATCCAGTTGTTGAAAGAAGGCTCCCTGCTCTTCTTGATCAGGAGCCTGTAGAGATTCCTGCCACGAAGTCTCCTGCGTTGGTCTGTTCTCTGATCTTTGCCTTTAAACCCTTGAGTGGCTTTTCACCTGTTCCACACACAGCAAAGTTCCATGAAATTGAAGCCACTCCTTTGCATAGAGAGCCTTTGGGTGAATTTGCACACTCAGAAAGAAATTGTAAAACTGTGTTTGTGTGATTAGTTAGAATTAAAATGTCTCTTTCAGGCTTAACAGCAAAACTCTTACACCGGTATTTCAGCTTTGGGAGAACGTACTTGAAATGCATGACAAGTTCAGCTGTAATATAAATAAATATAACTTTATTATATAAATCCCCAAGATGCACTTGTGCTTAGCACATACTTGATAAATACACTTTTCTCTGTTGTACTTTTCCTTGGTTTGTGTACCTTTTTTTTTGGTATACAGGGTGTGCTTTACCCAAGAGAGAGGGGTTTATGTGTCTTCTATATTCTGGAATTCCTCAGCCCAACTGAGGCAGCAGCCTCCCAAGTCCAATACTTTCCCTTACTTTTGGGGAGGCAGAGGGATTGCTCCTATACCAGTGCAAAACACACCTGGAAGTATTGTTATTTATTTCTTCTTTGTATTTTGATTGTGCAATTTCTGACTTCTGTAAAAGGTTTGTTCACCTTGTTGAACTGTAATGCTTCAGTCTTTGTTTTCACCAAGATAGCTTGTTAGTTATTCCTGGGTAGTACTGTCATTGCCAATGATGGGGTTGCTACCAAGGTGAGCTCTGCTTAAAGATTTGTATTCAGTGTGGATTGTGGCCTTGTATGCACTTTTTTCAGATCACAGGGAAAACTGAAAAAAAAAAATCTGCCATTTGCCTTGTCACTGCTATGTTTTCAAAAATCTTCTGCTGGGTGCCCTCAATGCAACAGCTGGGGTATTTTTTTGTCTGTTTTTTTTGAGATTTACTATAAGGCACATTGCACTTCCAGTGCTGTTCCCTGGATCCTCCTTCTACAGGCATGCATTTGTTTATTTAGAACAAACAAACACAATCCAAAATCCTCAAAAGATTTGGTGAGAAATATATGGAAATGTCAAACTTTTTTCTTTCTTTTTTTTTTTTTTAATGAGAATAAAAAATGAATGAGGGGAACTTACCTGTACAGGAACGCTACAGGAATACTGTTTTGTCATTGCTAGGGTGATTGTTGTGTGGACAAAAACCTCCCACTACAAATATAATCTTTGACTACTATAATGCAAACAAGTTTTCTTCTCCTAATTTCCATATTCTTGAAAAAATTAGCATTTATATTTTTATATAATCCCATCTTTTTAAATTATGCTTTTATTTAGAAAAATAATAAGCTTTGACTCATTTTTTCAATAAATTAGTATTAATCCCTTTTCAAAGTGTTTAGTAATAAAAGAGTTAAAATTACTAATTAGAAGGTCCCAAACTACTATTACTAACAAAAGTATGTTTTTAATTTAATTAATTAAGAAACCAAACTAACTGTTTGCTTTTATATTAAGGAAATAACCAACAAGAGTTCTATAATGCTTACGGAGTGAGTCGTTTGCAGCATGATGTTTTCTGTTGATAACATCACATTAACTCAGCAGGCATCCTCAAAAAGGTATTAAAGTGGGGTTTGTTTATCATGTGACACTTGTGCTTGATATCCATGGTCCATCTGTATGTAATTCATTAGTAAGTGAAATAGAGGTACCTCTTTTTCCAAAATTTGAGTTAAGCAAAAATAGTTCAACCTGATCACAAGCCTAGTTTCACCTGAATTTCAGTCCTTTAAACAATATTTTGGTATTAGTTTCTATTCTGTAATTCTATTGCTTGACAGCCATTCACATATTTATTAGAGATACAGTCTCTTTTTTTTTGGTACTTGTTTTAGGTATCTCAGATTTGCTGGCCTTTGCATCTGTATTTAACTTCTAAGTTGAGCAGGAATGTAAAAAGGTTTTGGTTTGGTAATGGTTTTAGTGGTGTTATCAAATTATATGCTCCCCGCTTGTGGTTAAAGGCAGGATTGGATTTCACAGGAATTTTAGTATGTATTTTGGTTTAGGCCCTCAAGAAAGGGCAACAAAATGTAGTGAAAGGAAGGTCTGACTCAGTCACTTGAACAACTGTCCAACGCTGGATAATGGCATCAATAGACAAAATTTTGTATTGGGAGCAAATAAGAGCATGTCTTTGAAACAAACAGGCTGAGTGAATTAGACCTTATATTGGATCCTGTTGTACAAACTTATGGCCGCTTACTTCTGTTTTCTGGAGAGAACTAAGTGGTTTTAAACAGAAGAAAACCATTTTAAAAATAACAATAAACTACACTGAAACAAATATCTACAAAAAACCCCAAAGCTGGAACTGTAACTCAGCGTTTTCAGGCACCCTTTTACCTTTGGGTGTCTCCCAGAAAAGCAAATTTTATATCCAAATGTAGCCACAGACTTTGGGTGGGGCACATTAGCCAATTAATTGATCTAGTTATCCTTTGCTTAGGCCATAAAACACATCTGTGTGGGAAGAAATGTTTAATAATTTTGGTATCTAAAAACGTGCTTGAGTAACCCTGTATTGTGGCAGTTTAGGTAGTTTTTGACTCTCAAAAGAAAATACTAGTACATTTTTAGCATAAAAAGTTCTGAAACGCCAATTCCAAACAGTGTCTTTGTGACTTAAAAATGCATTAGTATCGTAACTTGCTGGTGTGGTGTGTGTCTGTACATTGTTCTCTGTGTCTAACACATACAGTGTAAATGAGTCTTTCCTCATAAATGGGCTTCCTTAACACAGCACTTTACTGTATATCTGATAAACGTTTCTTAAAAATGAGAGTGTGTAACAGCTATCAGTATTTTTTTCAAGAATATTTAATTTTTTAGCTTGTATGCAAGCCATCTGTTAGCACAACCTTTATCTCTTGCTGTTTTCTTTTCAAATGGGATTTCAAAGATTTCCATAATCTTTTTGGTCATCATATACTAGCTGTTTGCAACCTCATACTGTTGCAGTGGTCTAAGTCTACAAGAGGGTACTGAGAAAGACACATGTCCATGTGTAGATTTGATTTCAGAATGAACAATGGAAAACAGAATTGTTCAGCTGATGTCAAAGGAGTTCTCTGGTTTGACCCTCATACTGAAAATTTAACTGCAACAGAGGTAGTGTGCAGTGGTAACTTGCACAAAAATTCCATTTAATGTCGTGAGAGTGATAGCTGTGGTGTGAGCTCTGCTCTGGCAGACAAGCTGCTGCCTTTCTAAAAGGTAGTTTTGTTGCAGTGAAATCACTGTCAGTCAAAAGTTATGTGGCCTTTGCCTGTAAATCTTGTTTTCTCTGTGGTTGTTTATGGGGGTATAAATCTTCTGTAAATTTTACATTATCATGCTGTGTAAAACTTATGAAGCTGTGTCAGAGGAAGTTTAGGTCAGCTTTTAGGATAACACTCTTCAGCCAGGGCGTGGTTGGGTAGACTCCCCAGGGAAGTGATCACAGCACCACGCTTGGCAGAGTTCAAGAGTGCTGTGTCTAAGTGTCTGGACAATGCTCTCAGGCATGTGGTGTGACTCTTGGGGTATCCTGAGCAGGGCCAGGAGCTGGACTTGATCCTGGTGAGTCCCCTCCAGCTCAGCACATTCTATGACTTTATGCTTTAAAGGCACTTGTGGCTTTGATGATGTGCCCATCCAAGGTTTGCCCAGTGCACTGAGGAACCTCCCCCGCAGCCAGGCCAGTGTGCAGAGGTACACACCCTTTGTACTTGGGGCAGCCACTCGTGTTGCTGTAGTTGAATGGAGATGGGTCAGTGGATGAGTGGAATGGTGACAAAATGATCTCTGGGGAACAAGCAGTGGGCACCCTGTGCAGTTGGGGTTTGCACTGAACTCGGGGAGAAGGCTGTGTCTGTGGCTAGCAGCAGGCAGTGGTGGTTCATAGCTCGTGGCTGTTCCGTGTCTAGAATTTCCCGGTGCCTGTGGCCAGATAACAAAGAAACCTTCACTTATGAAGCAACTAGGGCAGGATCATCAGATTGTGTCCACTTTGTCACAAATAGGTCTAAGCAGGTGTATGTTGTTAAATTAACTGGTTATTTCTTTGTACCTGTGACAGGCCCAGGCCGCACATCTCCTTACCTGAGAACTTCAGCAAAGATGAAGCCCATAGAAGAAAGTGTTGAAGATGATGTCTTTGAAGCACCATCTGCTGATAAGCTTGAGCTCCAGCGGCTGCCTTAAACAGTTGTGTCCTCAGGTGTATCAGAGCTTGCACAAAGCTCCAGTGCAACAGGAAGGAGCTGAATTTGGGAGGAATCTGAAAGCTAAGCCCACCTCTCCATGTTTGAATTTACTGCAGCATATTCCAGTGGTTTCTAGATGGAAATGTCATGTTATATTTTACTTCTAAATAAAATAAATAAAAACTTGTGTGGGTTCTTTGTTGCTTTTTTTCTACTTTGACTTTTGCCATTATAAATTTAGTATTGTGTTGCTGACTAGCCAGAAATTTCTAGACTTCCTTGGTGGAAAATATCCCCAGTTTCCTTTACCTATGTTCCTTTGAAGCCTGTATCTTAGTGCTTTCAGTGGCAGATTTTGAAACTGTTTCCAAAGCCATGTTGCTGTTACCAACCATCATTGTTGTGTCATTCTCATGTGAAAAACATGCTCAGTCTTCTGCCTCAATATTTTTTTTTAAGCTGTTTGCCTTTAGTGTTTCCCAGTCTCACCCTTGACTCCACAATTGTAGTAATGACTTCAATTTTAGTTTTTCTAGGCCAAAGATTTAAACTTAATGCTACCTTTTCAACCTTAACTTTTTCTTCCTTAGGCAACTGTATTGTACTGAGCTTCATGATTTTCCTTAGCCTTATCCATGGACTGACTGAGCTGTTCTGAATTAACCTTCCCCCAAAGAAGCACACAAATGACACTTGATATAAGAAAGTCTGTTCAAATCCCAAAACTGGGTAGCTGCAAGTTTAGTAAAGCCCAGTCTCATAAAGGGAGGCATTGGGAAGCTTTTGTAGGAGGTACTTGAAGCAGTCCTGCCTGTGCTACGTGGAGACATGTAGATGGTAGCTGTACTACTTAACTTTGACAACTCTTGAAAATCATGGAACAAATAGTATATTTTAACTAAATATAACAGAAAATAGCTACTCCTCCATTTATTGAATCCACAAAACTGATACATAGAATAATAGATGTTTGGTGTCAACTCTCTAGCAATTAGAAGCATCATAGTTGGGGGTTTTTTGTTTCTAAAATTTATCCTGACAGAGCTTCTTTGAATAAGCCTGCATCCAAGTTATACAACCCACTTCTTCCCTCCTTAAAACCTCATGCAATATCAAGACACACATTAAGTGATTGCAAGTTTGACCTGTGTTGTCAGCATTCCTGCTTCTGGAAATTTAAATCTAGTATGTAAGATTACATCATTGTGTCTTGTGCTTCTGATAGTTTTGCATTATTATAAATGGCACCCAGAGCTGAGACATTTACAAATAGATGCAAAATATCTTTAGATCACACACATGCAAAAGGCAGCACAGAGACTCCTGGTGGAGGTGACAGAGTCTAAGAGCATCGTTAGGTCAATGTCTCAGGGACAGTGGCCGTATCCCCAAGGCTGCCCCTTGGCTACTGGGAGAGTAAGAGAGGAAATGGGAACTATTTTACTTTTGAGGAGATACAAGGAGTTAAGTCCTTGCCCTCATGATATTTTCCCAAACTTCTGCTAGAGTCGAAACTCCTTTAAAGAGGAAAAGAAAGCTGGTGGAGTAGAACTCGTGCAGTTTAGCAATAACAAGAAGATGCAGAGGGTCTAAAGTAAAAATAGCAGCTCCTACATCTCCTTCTCCACCTGAACAATTTCTTGTGTTTAGTTACCAAATCAATCAACATGCAATGCCTGGAGAGACTGCATCTCCTGAATTATCATAGAATTTGTCTTAATAATCAGGGAGGGCCTGCAGGAGCTGAGCTCTGGGCACCCACTGCACACCCCTGGCTCGGGTCTGTGAACCCTTGTCTGGTGCCTGGGAGCATGAACCAAGTTATCACCAAAGCTAAGGATGCTACAGCAGTAACACTGCAAACAATGATAAATAACTATGTCAGTTTACCAAAAGTAATACATTTTATTACCTGAAAATTCTTAACTGAAAACTTTTAAATTCCTGATAAATGGGTAAAATTAATAGGAAATAAGATTACTTGATAAATACAACTTACAGAGTTTGTTTGCTTCTGTCCCTCTGTTTCAAATAGAGTTGTTCTCAGACAACAGAAGTTAAGACAGACTGTAAACTGATTTTCCTTATTGAATGAGGTACGTCTTTTCACTGCTGTTGCAGAAGGTAAGGAAAAGCATCATGTAATCATTCAGAGTTAAAGGAGGGCTTTTGTAGGGGAGTAGAAGATGTGTTGTAAACACATGGTTCACTCATTTCAAGGTAAAACTAATTTAAATTAGTAAATCAAACATAAAACAACATATATTTTTAAATCAGAACACCATGTTCTGTTGATCACAACTGTACCTAAGTAGCCAATGTGAACTATACTAGCAGATTGTTGGCTTTGTTAACCAGAATGCCTGTGGGGAAAAAATGAAATATACTTCACCAATTTTTTTTTTTTTGAGAATTGTGGTTTCAATGAATTTGTGTATATGAAAATGCATCTTGAGTACCATGTGCGTCAGGGAGACCGAACTAAAAGATATCGATTAGCTCTATCTAGTGTTGTATTAGAGATACAGTCAAGGCTCTGTCCCATTCTCATAGCAAAGCACTGTTTGCCTCAAATTTTGTGGAATGAACTTCATGTGGAGCTGACTGAGCTGCAATTCTCATGCACAGGAGCCTGTGTGCTGCTACCCCAGGAGGTAAATCTGTTTTGGAGGAACTGGCCAAAGCTGGAAAAATTAATTTGAGCATTTAGAGAGGATTCAGAAAATCAGCTGTAGCCCAGCACTTGGGAAGTCAGGTGCATAGTGGCAGAGTTGGTGAACCACTAGACCTTAATTAAAGTAAAGAAACATGGTAGCCATGATCCACATGATATTTCTACAGGCTGAAAGCCAGCTCTCTGGTTCTAGTCCATGATGGACATTTAAGTAAATGGCAAGTGTAGAAAAGGTTAATTCAACAACCAAACTCTTTCTATGATATGAATGTATTTTAGATAACACTTGTTTTGAATCAGTCATTTTACAAACCAGCCCTATGTATTTAAACTCAAAAAATATAATGTGTTGAGTTGGTATGCAAATACTAAATATCTTCTTTTTTTTTTTCCTATACTATTTCCCTCTAATAAATTAGGACAACAGAATTATAATCTCCTTATGGAAATAGGCTACTTTACTTGATATATGCATTAGTAAGCAAAACAAAGATCTATCAAAGAAGTGATTTGGTTTAAAAAAAATAGCTGTACTGATACAATTAAAAGACAAGGGCTACATTCTTCAGCAAATTTTTGGCATCTAGGTAGAGCCTAATTGCAAAAGTACAGACTTGGAAAGTATCTCTACAGATGGAAGGCAGCAATTTTTACAGCAACATTGTGCATGACAGGCTATCACATACACATTCACAAATCATTTGGATGGAGTTTTGGGAAGTCAAATTGTAAAGACCTTTAATTTTAACCTTATTACTGGAATTACAACAACAGTTACTTTAATTATTCTCTCAGAAATGTTGTAGTAAGTGCTTCTGAGTAAAATGCTGGCTTTGCATCTCTGATGCCATGTTGGTCACAGCTGCTCCTGCTCGAAGGGGAATGGGTTTTCAGTACTTAGGGGATTAATAAGGGAAGACAAACCATCCTAGTTAATTAGCCCTGACATGTAAACTTCCTGAGAGCATGCTGATGATAATATGAAAGTCATTAGAGGGTGCAGAGATGCAATGCAAAGCAAAAGTTGTGGGATCACTCGGTATTGATTGCAATATGGTCTCTGTACTGTTTTTTTCAGTAAGGAGAGCAATATGGAGGGGCACAACAACACTGCAAAAGTTGATGGGCTCTTTTTGGGCCATTTAACAGAACAAATTGCTTTTCAGTTGATAAAGCTATTATGACTACAGGTAGAACAAAGCATTTTCGGTGAGCTTAAATATTAGCTGGATTTTAGTTAACAAGAATATTTACTTAGCATTTAATGCACATGAAATAAGTTCCAAACCTAAGTTACAGTGGTGCCATGTCATGCCTGTGTGTTTGCTAAATACCTCTAGAAGCCTTGAGAGCTTTTTTTTTTTTTTTTCCAGAGAACTCTTTAAGACCCCTAAGTCAGAGATAAAGTAGATATTAGTACCCCTTTGCACAGGGATGAGTGCAAGTATTACTAAAACCTCCAGTATTACACCTACTGTAGCTGAATACTGTTCAGTCACTGCAATTTACCGTGCTTGAATTCCTCCTTAGCTTTCTCCTGGGGGATTAATATCTGTTACAGCCACATCCTGATTTCCTGTGCAAAGTGCTTTTGGGATAACAACTCCCTGTCATCCTTCATAGCAAAGAACAGATCAAAGGCAGTGCCTCTTGACATGCATCCACTTGTACGCTATTCCGTCAACACTCTTGTGTTTGCTGTCACTCAGCGCTCCATCCTGTTCCAGAAAACTAAGGAACTCAATAATAGTATAGACATTGTCTGCCAAAATACTGTGAAGAAATATGAATCTTCTAAGCTTTTAAATGCCTGTTCTGCAGTTTTTTTCAAAATAATTTCCCTGATCTCACCACGCTCTGGAGTTTTACTTTGTAAATTTTTTTATCTTTCAGTGTACTTGGGCTTCTCTCCAAATCTTTATGAAAAGCTTTCTCTACAAAATTTTTTGTGGCCAAAAGTTTCCAGGGTTTCATGACTCATGTCTGCAAATACTTTGTTAGGCTTTCAGGGACACTTTATGAGGACTATAACTTACTTAGAAAACCAAACAGTATGTTTTCCTCTGCATTTCCTCATTGTTTAATTTTTCAAAAGCTGCCATAGGTCCACAAAGAGACTAGAAAGGAAGGAATCCTTTTCAAAAGGCTGCAAATTTCATCTTCCAGTCAAGTCCACAACCTGGTTCCTTAGTCTACTTCTCTATGCAGGTATGCTCAGGAAAGCTGGCAGTGACACTGTTCTTTGGCTGGGTTGATGGCTTAAGTCTTAGAAAGGGCAGGTAACATACCTGCTCCTGGCTAAACTGGACTTGTCCTGACCTCTAAGGGCTTTGGGATGAGTGTGGGGTGTAAGGCATGCAGTCACTTTCAGGGAAGAGAGAAAGAAACCTGCTCAGAGGCAGGACTTCAGAGGCATCTTTATAAATACAAGTAAACGTTAAGATCACAGCATTACTGCTTTGTGGACATTTTCCCATCACACCTCCACCATTTCCCTTTCCTGGAGCACATCACTGGCCTGTGCCACAGCACAGTCAGGATGGAGCTCTGAGGTGGACTGGAGAAACAGGCTTGTATCTCAGCATTGGGATTGTACTAGGACCAGTGGAATAGGGAAATCCAGGTGGAAATGGCTGGTTCATTTGGCTGGCTGTGAGAAAAGAGGAGTGAGAGTCAGCAGGATAAAATCAGCATACAGGTGTGTAAAAGACAATCTCTGCTTTCTTGGAGGTGAGCGAGATCGTTCTCTGGGGTTGGGAAAATCCACTGAAATGCATTTCTGGGATGTGCTTAAGCTGCTGCAGTGGTGCATGTGGTTGTCATCTGCCATCTGAGGAGAGGTAAGTGGTCTCGAGTGCAGGGCAAAGAGTCTGCATGCTCCCTGCACCTTATAGCTCCACAGGGGCTAGTTCTTCTGAGAATTAAGGCAGGTTTAGTCTTATGTTCCAGCTGGCATTTCATCTCCGTAAGCATATGGAGGAATGACACCATTTTGTTCAAAATACAAAGGTGCTTGTGGTGAGGATGCATAATTGGAATTGCTCTTCTGGAAATCCCATAGAGAAATGAAGTCCATACAAGCACTGTGGGGATTACTTGGCTCCCTGTGTCTTTCCTGCTGCCTTCCTTATTTCCTTCTTAGAACACATCTGGCAGTAGAGACAGTTATCAAAGGAAACTTCATTATGTTCATTTGTAGCTTTTATGCGCTCAGCACTAAACTATACAATTAGCAACAGGAAAAAAAATACTTGTACTGACATAAATTAACATTCTATTTGGAGGGCTAAGTTCCTAACAGATTACTGCTTCTTTGACTTAGAGTGCATTGAATAGAAAATGGGTTTTTTTATGTGCACAGGGTATGTTGCAAAACATCCTACAGAATGTGAAAGTTTAAATACAAATCCTTGCTTAAATGTCAAAGGGGAAATCATAGCACTTATATAGAAACCAAAAGTAGAGTTTGTTAAAAAGTTGTGGATTTATTTTGGGAGAAAAAAAGCTCCTCTCCTGGTATGTCTTGGACATCCTTTAATTGCTTAAACCCACTACTATGAGCTATAGTACTATTTGAAGAGGGTGGGATAAGTAAAAGGCCAAGAAAATACACTTCTAATGTGTGATTCCTGGAGAAACTGGGATTCTTAACACTGCAGCAAGTGTTTGCCCCCTCTACTGTTTCCTAGAAAGGCGATTTGAAATCTTGCAGGTGAAAAAACAACAGACAAATAAAAGCCCCTAAAATAACCTGTGATAGCAAATCAGTAAAAAAATGAGTGGGGTTTGTTTTCATGTTTTGCTTCAGTGGGCTGGGAACCGTGGTTTTCTTTGTAGAACAAACAATGTTTTGGATTCAGCACATTTAGCTTGTATCCTAAACGACACATGAACACACAGGTAGTATCTATCTGTTGGTTCTTACCACAGAATTTTTCTGTGATATTCATTTAAATCAGGCAGTTGGAGCTAATCCAGCTGTGTTGGAATGGAGTTTGTCCACAAGCTGTTTCCATTGCATTCAGCTCAGACCAGCTTCTTTTTACATTGACTATCTTAATGGATGGAGCCTGCTTTTGAATTGTACCTCTATTCATCACAAACCTCTCAGAAAACTAATTGCTTTCTGAATGTTGCCTTAAAAATGGAAGGAGCAAAGAGAACTGGATTGGTACCTTTTCTCTGCTGCAGCTACCTCGTCAGGGTCAGGGAAGGTGAAGTTGGGAGGCTGTATTGTGGCCAAGCCTGTCCCTGAACTGCTTCTGGAGTGCACTCAGCCAGCGCGAGTGTTTCTTCCAGCCCAGCCCGACGGCGTGAATGCAGATGAGCTCTCACAGACAGTCGGTCAGGGTAACAGGAATTAGCTGTGTGCTACAGCACCCTGGAATTTGTGCTGTTTTGCTTATCAGAGGAGAAATCTTAAAAATTTCTCGTGTTGGAAGACAAGAATGCAGACAAACAGCAGCCTCTGCTGGGGAGAAACTTCCCGTGCTCTTTGCAAATGCTGTCAATATCAGTGGGGAAGCCAAAAGGGAAAAAAGCCCCACTTAATTGGAAAGACATGGATTTGGCAGAGGCTGTGGTAGTGTATGCAAACTTCAGGCTTGGGGATGAGCCAGATGAGCTTAGAGTATGTCTTCTGGTGCCAAAGTAAGCAATGGAGGCAACATTGCTCTAGGCTGGGGTGCTCAAGTATAGTTGTGATCGCAGACTTTTGGGAGAACTAATTAGGTGAACAGAATTGTACTGACACGTGGCAGATCTGTGAGCTGCCCCTGCACAGCTTTCCCAGACAGATGGTCCTATTCTGATTCTTGTCTTCCTCTTGGAGATGCTTTGCACCTATCTCTCAGATAGGTGCAGTAGAGCCTACTGAGGAAAGACAAGGAGAAAAAAAATCAATTGTGTGCTAGCATAATCGTGTCATGGAAAGAATGATCACTCTGCTGTTTGTGTCTTGAAGCAGCTGATCTGAGGTCTGCTCTTGTCCAGCACCATACTTATCATGCTATACACTGCATTTATAAGCACTAAAAAGTGCTGACTGCTGAAATTAATGGAAATCCCCAATAGAGTAAATCTGAATGAAAGGGAGATGCTGTATATAAATATTATGGGAAATACTTTAATGGCTCCTGCAGTGAGGAAAAAAAATATTCTTCTTTTCCAAAGGGGGAAATGTTTTGGGAGAATTTCCACAGCCATCTGGCACTTCCAAGCACTTCAGTTTGGAAAATCAAAGCCTCTTATATGCTTTCTTACCCTCCTTTTGTTCTGCTTACAAGCTCTGCTGACTGAATGATATGTACATCAGCTGTAATGCACTAATATCCAAGCCCAGCTCTGGGCTGTACTGTGAAAAGAAAATTATAACATCTACTGAGCTGTTATTAGAGAAAATTTTGGCATCTGCAGTATGGCTCTTGCAGAGTGAGTGCTACCCTCATGGCTGGGTAAATGGGATATTTCTCATCAAAACCTGCCGCATTAGGATTTTGTACATCATGCAGTAGAGCAGGGAGGCAGCAGATTCTTTTTTGATGCTGCTGCTGTGGCAGTCCTAAGGCATTCAAGATTCCAGCTAGCTCTTCATTTTCCTGATGGCCCCTACCCCTTCAGAATAGGACAGGGAAAGATAAAAAACCCCTTCTGCTGGTCTTGTCTGGCCCAACCCAGTGTTCCCCTCTTGTAAGGTCAGAGAGGTGGGTATTCATTGCTCACCTATGCCTGACCTGTTTAAAAGTGGTTTTAAAGGAAACTAGGTTTGTTGTTTTGGGATCTTTTCCCTCTTCTTTGGACTTGGAGAACAACTGTTTGTTAATCCCTTTGAGCCAGCCTTCCCTGTAAAAGGAAACTGCTAAAAGAGAGACATTTTCTTCTTTCAGCCCACCCCCGTAGCTGCAGTTTTTTTGCATTTATTGCTTGTACCAGAAGCTGTCACCTTATGGCGGTACCTTTGAGTAGAGAAGTGACTCCAGCTGGATGCCAGAACAGAGCAAATTCCCCCAGTTTTTGTTTTATGTGTATCTTTTCAAACAAACAGTCACAGGGTAATTGCACTTTTTCTCTAAGGCCTGGGTTATCTTACCTGTACATTTCATATTAGAGCTAGTACTTGACATGTACAGAGCTGTCTAACATCCTCTCTACCAACAACAGCAAAATTACACATTGAATTAAAAATAAAGATACAAACAAGGCAGCTGAGCAGATCTGAAACTCCACAAGGCAAGTACCTTGCTATGTAATCTGGACAAATAAAGCAGTGCACAATAAAGAGACTTGGGGTATATTAACTGTTTTCCTGAGAACCTGAGCAAACCAAGTGATAAACAGAGAATGAAGTGCAGGAGCAGGGATTTCCAGACCTGTAGTGTCCTTGCCATGTCACTGCAGGTGTGGTTCACCAAGCCCACTTTTTTCAGAAGGGATTGGCATGTTCTGGAAGTTGCTGAAGCTGCACATAAAACATTTCAGTCCTTTTCAGGGAAGCAGGGGCTTGTCCTCCATGCTGACCTGTGACCTGGCTGCCAAGGCCTTGCTGAGAGCTGGTGAATAGCAGACAGGGATGAGATGGAGTAATTACAGTGGGAGAATGGGGAAAATAAAGATGGACCCCTTTCTTCTTTTATCTCAAACAGAGGAGCTAATTTAGGGAACCTTTCCAACAAAAGCTCACAGTGACCCAAATCCTTCCCCCTTTGACTGAGTGGGGACAAAGCCAGGCTCAGAAGCAATAGGTTAGATGGACACTTAAGAGGCACCGGGTGATGAGTGCGGCTGGACCCTGGCAGTGCCGGCACGGGCCTGGGAAGCTCAGCTGGGGGCTCTGGGTGACCCCAGGAGCCCCTGTGGCTCTTGGGACCTGCCAGAGTCTCTCTGCAGCGAGAGGAAACCAATTGAAAGAGACTCTTGACCTTCTTTATTCTTCTACCAGCCCTTTCTTCTTGTATCCTGTCACTTCACTTAGGCTTTGTGCTGGTAGTGTTCCAGGAAATGGATGATTTTGTTTTGATTTTGAGTGAGTATAGCATGTCCCTGTGTGACTCATGAGGGTGACAAGGTTTTTCTGGTAACAGCTTGTAACTCTTAGCTGCAAGCTAATAAATACCTTGTGCTACTAAGGGGCTCAAGATCTGTGCTGATTGGTGTATTTTCTTCCATTACCTTCCCTGCTCCTGTGGTGTCTATGTCTTGCTGCAGTGCTTCAAATCCATGTAAAAAGAGGCAGGTGGGTTGTTTTCACTGAAAAAATTCACCTGAAAATTGGTCCTAATCCCTGCTATGGAAAACACTGTCACTGCTGCTGATTTGAAAATTTTCTTGTTTGTAGAGAAAAATACCTGTTTTAAGCCTCAGAAATAGATCAGCATATTGTTATTCCCACTCCCAAAACCCTACCTGTTGCCAGAGTGCTCAGAAAATGTTCAACTTGTAGAAAAATTGCGAAGAACCCTAGGCCTACCTTTGCCACTTTGTCAAGCTGAAGAGCAGGAAATCATGAGCAGACAAAAGAAGGGAGGTTTTACACCACTACCTGTAGAAATGATGCTGTCTGGTCAAACAGCTGGAGCCTCAGCCCCTCCCTTGCAGTTTCTGGGAAGCTATGTGAGGTTTCTAGGAACAAGCTTTTACCTTCCTCTTTGTGGTTCATGGCCTTCATCCAGCAGGACTGTGGTGACTCTCAAGCAGAGCACAGCACCCAGAGGATGTTCTGCAGAGGTGGCTGCTTCTCACTAGAACTGGCTCAAGTTGAAATACTCTCAGCCTCTCTTGACTTCAGGCAGTGTGGTGTGTTGACCCAGCTAGATACCAGATGCCCACCAAAGCTGCTCTATTTCTCCCTCTTCAGCTGGTCAGGGGAGGGAAAATGTAATGAAAGATTCATTCAAGTCAAGACAAGGACAATTTCCAGTTCTTGTCATGGGCAAAACAGACTTGACTTGGGGAAATTAGCATAATTTATTACCAATCAAATCAGAGTAGGGTAATGAGAAATAAAATCTAAAAAAAAATTTCCCCACTTCTTCCTCCCCACCCCCACCCCTTCTTTCTGGGCTTAGTTTTATTCCCAAAATCTCTCTTTCCTGCCAGCAGTGCAGGGGAATGGACATTGTGGATTGTGGTAGGCTCATCACAGCTTGTCTCTGCTCCTCCTTTCTCTTCAGTGAAAGGACTCCTCATACTCTTCCCCTGCTTCAGAGTGGTGTCCCTCTCATGGAAGACAGTCCTTCATAAACTTCTCCAGTGAAGTGAGTCCTTCCCATGGGCTGCAGTTGTTCATGAACTGCTCCAGTGTGGGTCCCTTCCATGGGGTGCAGACCTTCAGAAACAGAGTGGTCCAGTGTGGGGGTCCTTTATGGGGCTACAGGTCCTGCCAGAAGCCTGCTCCAGAGTGGGCTTCTCAAGGGGTCACAGTGTCCTGCCAGAAGCCTGCTCCAGTGTGGGCTTCTCAAGGGGTCACAGTGTCCTGCCAGAAGCCTGCTCCAGAGTGGGCTTCTCATGGGGTCACAGTGTCCTGCCAGAAGCCTGCTCCAGTGTGGACTGTGGGCATCCACCTGCTCCCCTGTGGACTTCCATGGGCTGGAGGGGCACAGCTGCTTCACCACAGCTTTCACCAAGTGCTGCAGGAGAATCTCTCCTCCAGACCTGGAGAACCTCTCCCTCCTTCTACACTGACCCTGGTGTCTACAGAGCTCTTTCTCTCACACGTTCTCACCCCTTTCTCCAACTGCAGGTATGAAGAGCATTTTTCCCATTCTTAAATCTGTTAGCCCAAAGGTACCACCATCACTGCTGGGCTCAGCCTTGGCCAGCAGCAGGTGTGCCTTGGCTGCATTGGCTCTGTCAGACATGGAGGAAGCTTACAGCAGCTCCTCACAGAAGACACCCCTGGAAGCCCCTGCCCCCACACCCCCAAACCTTGCCAGCAAACCCGAGATGGGCAGGGGAACAAGGCTGTAGCTTTTAGTATTCAAGCCAATTCAGGGCCATCACTTCTTCATGAGCCATCAGGAGAAACAACCCCAATCCCTGATCTGAAAATGGAGCATTACTGAAACAGATGGAAGGGCACCTGAGCCTATTGCTGCTCTTTGAAGCCCCCTGATAGGCTGTCTCCAAGCTCCAGGAGCTGCCACTAATCCTATTTTTTCCAGATTCTTTGGTCAGAGTGGCTAGCAAACCTTGCCCTCTTTTCTCCCTTTCTTTTATTTTCTTTTCTTTTCTTTTTCTTTTTTTTTCTTTTTTTTAATCACCTGGTGCTGAAACCATATGTCTGTTCCTGCAGTTCTTTTGCTTTAACTCCCCTTGGCTTTTGCTGACAGACAAACAGATCTTAGGGCTCAGGGACTGCTGGTGTGGTGCTTGTGCCTGTCCCCTTCAGCCTCCCACACTGCAGCAGCCGAGCAGAGGGTCTCTGTGGGGGCAGCCTCTGCTCCTCTCTGCGCAGCTTTGTGCAAGACAGCTGCTTTTCAGAAACTCTCAGGCTTGAAACTCCAGAGAAGTTACGGTTCAGCAGGCTTGACTGTGACTTTTTGTCACAGCTGTCAGTGTAGGTCAAGGAGAGATGAAAGAAACGGGGGCTGAATGGAAAGGAACTTGCTGCGCTTCAGGCCCCCACCCTTGCTGTGCTGCCTTGGGGGAGAAACGGCATTGCTGCTTTCTTTCATAGGCAACTCCCAAAATACTTCCAAATTTAACTTATCATACATTATTCTAGTAACTTTCAGCCAGTATTTCCCAAAATGTCTGATTAGTCTTATTGCCTCAAATATTTTGGATGCTCCAACTGAAGTGGGTTTGGTTGTTCATTGGTTTTTTTATTGTTATTTTGTTTGATTTGGTTTTGGTGGGGCAGTTTTAGCTAATTGCTTTAAAGAACCTAGCGCATGATAATCCAGCACATTTCTAAAAGGGAAAGAAGACAAAAGAACCAGTTTTCTAGGACACTGAAGACCAACACTGGCAGCTTAATAAGGCTAATTTTAAAGCCAGAGCTGATATGCTATCCCAGCATAGAAGTTATAGGATTCTGAATGAGACAAGTAGCAGGTTTCTCAAAATCATGATAAAGGAGAAGGCAATTCTACATTAAAAAAAAAAAACCAAAACAAAACAAAACAAAAAAAACCAAAAAAACCACAAACCAAACAAATAAAAAACACAAACAAACAAACAAACAAACCAACAAACCCCCCAAAAAACCCCAAAAAAACCAAATGGGTCTTGTCTATCATTTTGAAAACTGAAAAAAGAGGGCCGAATCTCCTTATTGGTTCACATAGGACTTTTTACTATAGTGGACAAAGAGCTGGAAGGTGAAGCCAGTGGAACTGGAAATGAGGCACTACTTGTTAGCAGCAGGTGATTAAAACAAGCTGTCATGGAGCAGAGCGTATCTCTTTTTTTTTTTTTCTCAAAAGCATTCAGGCCTGATCTGAAGCCCTATTAGAAAATATGCTTGAAGCACCCAAGCAAACATGGCTCCAGTTAAAGCTGAGTGCTAAAATTCAATGCCCTAGTAACTGCCCTGAATTTAATAGCCTGGGCAGTCCAGCAGGTCCAACTAGATAAACAACTGGTACTTCCTGGCCTGGAATCCTGGATTATTTGAAAGTAAATGAATTGTAAGCATCTAAACCTGGATGGATACCTAAGCTCAGGGCTTGTCATTCTTTCTGCCTAGCTTGCCTTCTCCTGGCTGGCCCAATATTAGAAACACCTCCAGTCCATCTTTGTTGGTTTATGAACTGTTTGGCTGCTCCAGCCCTGAATATCTAGGCTAAGAGATGTGCAGCAAGTACAAGCCCGGGGCCAAATATTGAACAGCCAGCAAACAAAAATCGACCAGCTGCATGTTAACTGAGCATCAGCAGCCTGCAAACGTGCCCGGGGCTCGATGGCAGCTACTCGGCAATCGTGCAGGCCAAAAAATAATAACTGGTGCAGAGTAACATGCTCTTGAGGGGACTGCTCATCCTAGAGGTCAACAGCATTGCAGGCAGCAGACAACACTGGAAAGAGCAGAGCACTTTGTCAAAATGGTGTTTACATTAATTAATTGGGACATCACCTGGATTATACGAATATCAGGAGAATTCACGTCACATATTCATCCACAGAATGAATTCCCTCCTGTCCACCAGAGAGTGCCTTCCTGTGCAAGTATACAGGAAGTGCAAGAGCTAATTATGTAAACAATTTGAAAGTACACAAAATTACTTGCATCTGGGATATTTTTGTTATTGAGGAAAAGTCGACTGGTGTTGAGGGAAGGAGATAGGTATGCTGAGTCTATCATAAATTTAGGAGTAGTTTTGAAATGAATGGCTTGTGTAAATGTAATGGCTTGTGTAAATGTAATGGCTTGTGGGAGCTCTTGCTCCCAACAGATTGCAAAAAAAATGAAATTCTACATTTGTTTTAGCACTTAGGGTTACAGAAAGGCTGGAGATAGCTCGGAAGTACGCGTCCCAGGACCCACAGAACAGGGAAGAAAATAAACATGCTACTTTTATTGTTATTTCAAAAGGTTTCTGTGATTTTGATGTTATTCTATTGACTTAGAAGTTTCAACCCAAAGATTTCTTCTTGTTGGCACAGAGCAATGTTGTTGTTAATGCTGAGTGGCAGTGACCATTTCTCTGCAAGGTTCGAAAGGGGGGCTTTGGCTTGCAGCAGTGGAGTTAGGTACTGCTGATGATCTGTCTTTGCCTAATGCACAAGGCAAGGCTTCCTGTCTATAACATGAAGACAATAGTTCTAAACTGTCCTGGGCAGCTGCTGAAAGGATAAAAATACTGACTTTTAGTGGCTCTGAGAAGGAGGGCTGCTTATTTGGGAGATGAGGTGGGAAGAATTAGGTGGTGCTGTTCTTCCAGGTGCTTTGGTCTCAGTCAACATTAGACACTGCTGGAGAGATTTCTTCATTTCACTTGTTCCAAGGGTTTCCCATGTCTGTGCATGGCCAGAGGTGCTCAGTGCTCCTCAAGGTGGCTTCCTCCTGCCTATGTCACCTTGCAGGGTGTTCCAGGAGTTAGATGGTGGTGTACCCAAGGTGTCCCCTCCCATACCCTGAAACGCTAGGGTAAGGCTGGCCAGGAGCTCATGTAAGCACCTGGTGTGAGCCATGCTCTTCACAGAGCACTCGTCAGATGCTTCACAGAAAGCCTCACTCCTCATGACATCCCCATCAGAAGTGGGACACGTGCAGGATCTTAGCCAAGGGGATTGCGAGTCACCTCTTCCACATTTCAGGAAAGTGATGAAACCATTTGGCTACAGGTTGAGAGTGAGGTGGGGACATGACTGGATGTGACTGGACATGTGATTGGGATACATCTTCATAGCTCACTCTTTTCTGAGGACATGTATTAGAGGGGTGAGGTGAGGGGAAGTAAATGGAAGTTTTCTGTGACTAGAAGAATAGTAGATAGTCACCCTTTCATGCAGGTATTTGTACAATTAGAAAAAAAAAATTCTGCCTTGTATTAGCAGAGGTTGTTAAATTTTGCTATTAAGCACCTGCATGCAGAGCCCTGTGTTAAAACAGAGGCACTGGAGCTGGCATATACAAGTCTTCAAATATTTTAATACAGAATGATGAGCTAATGTTAGCCAAGTCACTAATAACACTTTATGTAATTTAGAGAAGGAATTTCCAGGTAATGAAAAATGACAGCATTTTCCTTTCTAAAAAGAAACCCCTCTTCAATTCAGTTTAAATTACCATGAAATAGATATATACAAGCTTACAGATTATGGAAGCAGTAATAAAGATGGGATGAGGCTTAAATACCAAAAGCTTTTCAGGCGAGAGAATAACCTAAATGTCTAAATATCTGACAGCTTTAATGTCCAGTGTATTCTCACAGAGAATAAATGCCAAAAGCTATAATCCTGCAGTTTAATTTCAATAGCTGAACAGGTTTTGGGGTACAATTTCTGCAGCACTGCAAGTATGATTCAGGTATGAATTAATAATTTATTTCTCTCTCCCCCCAGACAATGACTTATATAACTGAAGTTATTTCTTCTGAAGGTAATATCCCAAAACTAAGTGAGCATAGGTGCAAAAGAAAACTCCCAGTGACATGCAGTGTGTTTTTACCATGCAAATAAAGCAAATCTCAAAGGTTCGCTGTAAATGCCAATGTTATATGTTTTATTTTAATCAAGTAATTCTTTTAAACCTCACAATATCCATGACTGACAGGAAAAAAAAGACATTAGGCATGAAATGAGGATATAAAATACATGATATGTAGAAAGGCAATCAGTGCTTTAATCCCTCAAGACAGTAAACAGGTGAAATGACCTTCAAAACTTCAACTCAAGGCTTTTTTCTTACAACATAAAATTCAAGTGATTTTTCTTTTATTTCACCTTGTAAACAACATACAAGTCAAAATGGACAATGAGGTAATCTATACTACAGAAGATAATTTAAAAACACTAGATAAGACACAGTATTAAAGACATATAGAAATCAGTGTTCACTTTGGTCTCTAGTATGGTTATTGTTATTATTATCACAAGCAACACATACTAGTTCAAGCCAGTCTGGTGATGTTTGTCAGACAGTTGTTGCTTAACTTAGTAATCCAAGAGGTAGTCAAAACCATTGTCCTTTGTCAAGATATTCATACATTTGGTTCAATGACAATGGTAGCAAATCCCTTGCTACTTTTCAACATTCTCAGAAAAATACTGCCAGAGCTGCTGATACACAGCTCTGGTTTATACAAAAAAAAAAAAAGAAGTTTGTGTTCATAGATCAACCTCTTGTTATCAGTCAACAGTTGTAACAGGGGTAACACAACCACTGGATCTTAAAGAGGCTGTTGATAAAACTAAGCAAAATAAGATCGATGCATTTAACAAGGCTCTGCTTGTTTCTAAAACAATACTCAAATCTCATTAAGACTTCTAGGAAATTAAAATCAGTGCATCTGCACATGTACACATCTTCCCAATTACTTTTATATCTAGCACAGGGGAATACATATATATTTTTTATGATAAACATTTCTTACAGATAAATTAATTAAATTAAATTTAAGACTCCATGTGATTTCCCATGTTCTTTTATAATTCTCCTTACAAAGAATGGTACAAGATCTATAAGTATTTTTTAATGGGGTTCTATTAACAAAACTAAGTTAGCAGGAACTCCAGGATAACACTGGTGCAGAATAAAATGGCTGAAAAAGGTGGCCTGCAACGGGAAGAGGTAGGATCCAAATGTGGTGTTTGGCACTCCCTGAAAGCTGGCTAAAGGCAAAATATTGCAAATGGTATTACAATGCCAGATCTACCATTAACTGCAGCAAAAAGTTATTTTGGCTCTTCCTCCAAATACAAGTCTTCCTCATGGCCTATCTTTTGTAGCGTGTAATTAAATATCGTGACCTCTCCTTGGGGAAGAGTAAAAAATATCTCACAATGTCCCTTACAATTAAACAACACTGAGCATTTTGGGGTGGGGGAAGGGGAGGGAGGGAGATTCTTGCTTCAGCTTTAACCTTATCTCCACTATTGTTAGGAGAAAAACACATCTATCTGAGCAGACATTTGAACTATTTCTACTGAAACGAGTTTTATTGTGGAGCGCTCTGGCAAGGACAGGCTGGTGAATAGGGGGGAATCTAGCCTGAGCGAATGCTGCCCAATATTAATTTTGTCCTTAAGCATGAAGGAAAAATCCCAAACTCAGTCTGTGCCTCCTCCTTTAAAAGGTTCTTTGCTTATTTGGAGCAGCCAATTGAAGGAGTATAACTAGATTATTTCCTACTGCAGCCCAGTGCTAAGTAGTTACCTGCTGCAGCTTATGCTGCTATATGTTTAACTTAGGCATGTACATTTTTGTCTCTTCTGGAGCTGTATTTATTCCCGTGAACAGTGCCCATAATCCTTTGGACAGAAAAATAAAAACTTTCAAAGAAATGTTTGGAAAGGTCTCATAATTTCAAATGGATGCTTCATCTTAAACAAGTATTTACCATAATGTCTGCAGTGGTGAACTAACATGTTTAGTACAGATAAAAAGTATGTACCATAGATCAACAGCCACCTTTAAGGCCACAGCAGCACAAAGGTGTGTTCATGCAGTAGATATGAGGTAGCCTTTTGCTGTAAACAGAATAATAATTTTATTGTCACCTATGTAAACAAAGTGGGCTTGATGCTTTTGTGTTTTTATTCTTCCCCCTCCCCCCCCATCCCCCATCCCTCCCCTCCTAGAAAAGCCAAGCACCAGTAACTCCGACTGGAAGTCAGCGGGAGCTGTGGTTGCCCAGCATCTCTGAAAACTCAGACCCTGTGAATGTAAAGACACAAATGCTCACATGAGCAACCAGTACATAATACCACTTCATCATTTCACAGGAACTTATAACACAAAATGCTGAGATCTGATTATCAGAAACGTAGCTCTACGTCAACTCAGAGGTAGTTACTAATATCAGTACATAATACTTATACAGAGATAAAAAGGTCTAAGACTATTTGGTTTGTTCTGAGTAAGCAGGTCTGTAGACTATTCTGTAAAGAAAAAACATTACATGGTATATTCCCTGAGCAAAGTTCTTTGTCCTGAGTATGTTATGTAACAGTGATAACATTCTAATATATAAAAATAAAACCTTAAGCTTTCAACAATAAGATAGGGTTTGGTATGTGCTCTTAGCAGTTCAGTCTGACTTTGGTGCGCACAGTGATTTCAAACAGCACCAATAAAAATCCACTTGTTGAAAACATTTCTTTATCTCAGCTCTGAACTTCTTACATATAAACAGGGAATGACCAGTTTTCAAATCCACAGTTGCCTATTTCTATAAGGAACTTTGGTTTAAATTTTCAAAGTGACCTAAGTTTTGCATCTTTGCTGTTTAACCTGGTTTTTACACCGACTAGAAGGTTAAGCAATGCCACTTTGATTTGTCTACATAATTTAAATAAGTTTACAATCCTTACGTAAGGCAAGGACGTTCTCTATAGATATATCACATTCAATATCGTCAAAGGTAAGCTTTGCATTAGCATTACTGAGAACTTCAGTACAAACCTTGAGATTCTTGCAAACACTGGCAAGGAATTCACACAAAATAATTCTCTCGAAATTGTGCCCTTCACTGAGGAGTTTGATGACTACCTGTTCACTGAAGCAGCAGCAGCACCAGTAAAAGTCTCATCTGGCAGGACAAGTGGGAAGGGGAAAGGCCAGGCACTGAGCCAGCTGCATACCTGTTGTAACCATCGGCTGCAGAGGAGTTACCACGGTAAGACTTTGGCTCGCTGTAGCCTTTCATGCAGGCTGTTTCTTTAGTTTGATTATCCGAGCTTAAACCTACCCGACACTTTCAAGCTTTAACAGCCTGTGTTTATTGCCAATGTTAAGGATTATACAGGTTTCTCTAATTAACTTACATCCACAATGGGATTTGTCAGAGTACGTTATCTTACGTATGACTTGGTAATTCAAAAGTTACAAATGGAAAGCGACTTGAAGTTTTGATAGGCTCCAACTCTATTAACCCCGAGCAAGGCCTGCAGCCCAGGGAGTCTCACTCTGAGGCCACCAATCTTCCTCCTCTTTCACACAGAAGTGTGTGGTCCTAGGGCACTCTGGACCAAGGCTGGTCTGCTGCAGCCCCCAGTTCACAAGAAGCAGATGATGCCCAGGGCTTCTGGCAAATCTGCAGGTGCCTTCACTCAAGCTGGTCTGCACCCACGCTGTATCATCATCTAGGGAGGCTAGCTGAGCAACCCCAGGTGCCCATCAACCTTTAGTCTCAGGAAACTATTCAGCCCAAGATGTCATCAGCTTTGCATTTTGTTTTCTTTAAAACCCAAACAGACAACAACAATAAAAATCCCTAGGGAGTTCTCTCCATGGTATTTCAACAGGAAATAAGGGGGAAGACCCTTCAAATTGAGGGACACTACTTGGGACCAAGAGAAATTGCTGCTGCTGCGGCTACTACTGCCACCAAGGTACCCTAAATGTTCACAGTATACAAATGGCTAACCAGGATGGCATCCTGACACCACTCAAAAGGGTCTGTTTGGTAACAACTTACACATTCTCCCCTACACAACAGACATCTAACTTACAGTTACAATCATATTAATTTAACAAAACGTTTTGAGAAACCATCACAGAAACTACACATTCATTGTCTTTTCTGGAGCTTTAAACTCCTCACCAACAAAGGGTGGTGGCAATGAGAGTCGTCTTGAGTCATGAAACTGCCCTGCACTGGCATGGGGAGGGGAGGGGTTTGATACTTTGTGGAGATGAAAAAGGAAGTAATTCAAATTGATGGTACGGGGGATGTCTTAGTATCTTTAGTACCATATGGCAGCTTTAAAATATGAAAGTATCCTTTGGTTCACAAGAGACGTAACAGTCTTGATCTCAGTTCTTTGTATGGTTTATCAGGTTTGGTTTGTTTCTGAGTGAAATTTCAGAAAATTGGGTTTTCTTGTTTGCTTTCTGAACACATTTGGAAACAGGTTCTAGGAATGAGTTCAGGAACACTGGGTACTGTGACTTTTGCTTCACAGTAATGTCTGGTGGGATCTGGAGAAAGGTCTGATGGAAAATATATATTTATAGATATGTACACATACACACACATGCATGCACACTCACACATACACACAGAAAGTAAAAACATAATGCACCCTGCTCAAATGTATTTTGTTTGGAGTGATTTGTCTATCAAAGAAAAAAACAAAACAAAACAAAACAACAAAACATTCACAGTTCCTCAACAGTAGTTAAAAATTCCAGGTCAGCTACTGATAATGAATTATTTCCCCTGTACTTGCATGAGGTAGACATCCCAAGAGGGTAAAGAAAACGGAACATTAAGAAAAACGCATTAAGTTTTTTTCCTTTTCTGAACAGAAGGCCCCTTTCTGTTTGGTTCTTCAGGCGATGCAGACAACTTACTCGACGACACTTCCTGTGGTGACCTGCCCGAGCGCTCCGAGATCTCCGACCTGCCTTCCTGAGAGTACGATGGAGACGAGAAGCCGTGCGTTCCTCCCCCTTCTCTCAGGAAGGCAGAAGTGGAAGGCTGTGGTTCGGCTTCGTGTCTTCCCTGAGAACTAGTGGGCTGCTGCGAGACAGTTTTATGGGGGCAGTTAGCCACCATGTGCATGATGCTCTGACAGTAATGGCACTTCTTTGGCTGCGGAGGTAGACTACATTCTTTAGCGTGGTGGTCGAGGCCACCACAGTTGTAGCATCTAAAACCAAACAGAGACAGAGATGGAGTTATGCAATGCAGCGTCCAGCGGGAAGGTTTCCTGCGGGCCCGGGCTCGGGCCCGGCCCCACTAGAGGGCACCAGATCTCCAGCCATCGCCGCCCCGCTGTCCCTGCTCGCCCCGGGACCCGCGTCCCGCTGTCGCGGCCGCGCCGAGCGGGGATGCTCCGGCTCGGCCGCTCCCGGAACCAGGGCCCGAGGGACGCGGTGCTTGCAGCCAGGGAAACGCAAGCCCGAGGAGGGCGCGGTGCCCGCCACGAGCCAGGACTGGCTCTGCCCCGAGGCCCGGCTCTGCCCCGGGGCTCGGATCTGTCCCACGGCCCGGCTCTACCCCAGGGCCCGACACTGCCCCGGAGTCCGGCTCTGCCCCAGGGCTCGGCTCTGTCCCAGGGCTCGACACTGCCCCAGGACCCGGCTCTGCCCCAGAGTCCGGCTCTGTCCCAGGGCTCGGCTCTGTCCCAGGGCTCGACACTGCCCCAGGACCCGGCTCTGCCCCAGGGCCCGGCTCTGCCCCAGGGCCCGACACTGCCCCAGGGCCCGACACCTCGGCTCCTCTGGCTCAGCCCAGGCACGGCAGGCAAAGGCTCCGGGCCAGTGGGGACACGGGGTCTGCAATGGCACTTAGGGGTTCGATTCAAAATAAACTCAGTGAAGCCCCGGCAAGAGTCGTGAATCTGTGTTTGTTCCTCTCAGAACGCCCAGCCCACGTGCCCGTGGTTGTGGCCGCGGGGCCGCTTTCCGTGGGACTCGCGGCCAGGAGCCGAGGGGTGCAGAGAGGCCCCTCCAGCCGCACGGACACGGCTTCCCCCACACGCCTCAGAAATGGCTGAAGCCCACAAAACCTCTCCTATTTAACCTTGTTAGCCAGGGGAGTCCTGAAGAACTCTCCAGCAATTCCTTACTGAATCCTTTGTGACACACACCAGGAACACCAGTTATTGGATTACATTATTCTAACATACGATACAAAGAAATAATTACACGCCTTTGGCATGGTGACCTTATGTGCACCACTGAGTTTTCAACTTTGGCTGCTTTTGTATGGTTTCTGTTTCTTTGTTTTATAAAACTTGCACTGAATGCATAGACATTTCATTTATAAAAATCAAACACTACTGGAAAGAACTAAACCTGTATTTTTTTTTCTTTTTTTTTTGCTTTCCCTTAACCACCAACTAATTAAAAACAATTATTTCACAAATACTTAGGTCTGTGGAATCAACTTACAGATTAAAAAAAAGACTGTAACTATAACTATGAACAAAATACTGCAACGTGCTCTGGATCAAGCCCACATAAAGATATGTTACATTTTCAGATTCGTGAAAAGTAACAAACCACCGTTGGACTATTTCACCTAATATTTAGCAGTCCCTACTAGTTTATACAATACCAGGAAGTTTAATCCAAGCAAAGCTTATGTACAGCCAGAGTCTCACCTAATGAATTTGCTTTACCTTGCAAAGAAATGCTATTGATAAAACCTGTGTAATTTTTTAAAAAGATTGCAAATATCAACACTTGTAATTCCACTCCAAGAAACAATCCCTGGCACCTCCCACTTCACATCTCTTCATCACTAGTAGCAAGGTACCAACCATATATTCATTTCCACAGACAAATGAAAAAACAGCACAAACTGCTAATGGCATGCTGCATGCCATCATGTCCTACAAGACTGACCAATAATTTAAAGTAGTTAAATAATGAACAGAACTTCATTATCTTTCAGAAATCATTGTGATTTGTTGTTGCATCTTCCCTAAAAATTAGTAAGAAGAAACCAAGCCCAGTACAATGAACTCTGCACTGTTACAACAACTGCAATAACATATTTTAGGTGAACTGGTTGATGTCACCACTGCACTGAACTTTGCAGTGATTTTTTGAGTGAACTTTGTGATTTTTTCAGTGGAATTTGAAGACTATGCTCACACTACTCTGTCTGCATATACTGCAGACTAACCCATGAAGACAAATATAGTGTAACAAAGCTTGAATCACAAAGAAAATAAAATGTACCAGCCCCATTATCACTTAGTATGGATTTCCCTAGCACAGGAAGGGAAATGACATACTAATACATTGTAAAATCCAAACATCCTAATCTAAGACCAAAAACATCAAGCTTTTTTTCTCCGTTAAAAAAATAATTTCCAATTTGTTAAACATTATCCCTCTGACTACTTTTTGCCAAATCATTGCAGGTATTTTCAAATTAGTGACCCCCACTTGAAAGTATGTTCAGCATTCAGTCTTCCTAACTGGCATTCAGCTGTGTTTCCACCACAAGCTTTAGTGGAAGGTTCCTAAACACCTTCTGGAAAAGTAGTGAGGAAATAAGCCCTGCAATTAGAGAAATGAAACAACAGCAGCAAGTAAAAATCTTACTTACAAAGTGTTTTACTTTCTCCCCTTCCAATAAATACATCTAAGGATTCACAGATGTGGTACTGATTGCAATTTAGGTTATGTTAGAGAATGATGTTTATTATTACCTTTTTCATTGGTTTCTAGCAGTTTCAAGCACTTGTTCCTGGGATAAATGCATTTTAACATAGTATAGCATAGGAGTGTGTGGACATTCTGGAAATTGCGTTTTATATCTTAATTCAGGATATGGAATTTTATGGCTGGGAATGCATCAGCACTTTTCTCCCTTAATATCACATCTGTTTAGAACAGTTAAAAAAAGAAGAAAGTTTGAGAATAGGGTAAAGGGTCTCAGTAGCAGGATAGGCAGTAGCCATGGACAAATCAATTTAATCAGTCACTATGGTATGCTCTGTGTTATTCAATTCAGTGGACCATTTCACCTCACCAACTGGCAAAGAACCTGCTGTCAGGGCCCCTGCTTCCACTCAAGCAGCCTCTCTCACCCTTTGCATATATACTTAATCAATATATCCTATTTGCAAAATATTGTAATTCCTTGCATTTAATTAAATTTTCACTGAAATGTCACTGTAAAAGAAAAAAACTCTATCAGAAGCAGTTGTGATTAAACTCTGATTTGGCTTTTTGGGGATGTTTTTCATTACCAATCAATTCAAGCATTGGGGTAAAGTGTCACATTAGAATATATATGTGCCAGCCAGGGTGTGCCTGGACTTACAGAGGAGGGTGATATTTATTCAGTTCTTTTAACTATTTATTCATTCCTTGTCAATCACTCTTACCAGGAGAACAGATCACACCTCGCTCTGAAACGCCTTCCCTTTCCAAGGGATTTATCCCAAAATGGAAGTGGTCAGCCACCTCAGAGCTCACAAATGACAGCATGGCATCATCCCCAGGCATTCAGGTATGGCATTAACCCTTTCATCCTGAGTGCTTCAGCCCTTTGCTCCTCTCTGCTGTGTGTACTTATGTTACAGCATCATGAAAGCTGAGAGCATGACGTGCACATGGGAGCTCACATATTCACATCTCCACCTAGGTATGTATACAGAACAATACACAAGCTGACTCCTGCCACAGAAACTGACCAATTTTCATTCCTCTCTGCTCTCAGAAACTCCAGATTGGTGCAACCATAGCAAGTATCTCTTCTCTTCCGAAGCACCACGGAAAGAATGTATGTTAGCTTAAACACAAGTTTATATGTAAATTCTACCTTGAGATGAATAAAACACAAAAAGCCCTTAAATGTGCAATTATAATAGAATCAGCACTTACAAAGAACAAAAGTAAGAAGGATTTGTTAAAATAGGATTGTCTTTCTCACAGTAGGCTTCCATGACTTGCTAGCTAGCTTCAGGCTCAAAAATATAAAGAGATGGCAATTATCCTAACGGGAAATCCTTTCTTCTGTACAGCACTGACAGGAAGGTGAATCAGGGGAATTTTTTTAATATAAAAAAGATGAACATCTTAATAGAGGAACACCTTGAGGAACTTGTCTAGCATTATATTTCAATACTCTCAAAAAACCTGTAACAATAATACCTACTAATGAAGAAAGAAGAGAGAATATAGCAAGGTTAAGAAAACCTCCTAAATTCTCCTTCACTATGGATTTGTGATTGCATAAAACTATAAATATTAAAGGAAACATGAAGAAGCAGAAGTGTACAGATTCCAGCATAAAATATGCTGTATTAATTGCAAAAAGCTGGTGACTGAAATTGATTAGAAGTACTCAATTTCACAACCAAATAATACCATCTAATCTTTAGTCTTTTTATCTTGTTCTAGCAATCAGATACTCCTACTCAGGAAGCACACCCCAGCCCTAAACTTTTTAAAACAACAATACCCTTGCCCAGCAAATATGTTTTCCACAGTAACAACTCAGATGGGTTAAGTAGTACTAGGTAGAGTAAACACAACTGCTTGCTTCTTTGAGCTGTTTTATAATATAATTTAGATGAGAATCCAATACCTATGATAAGAAGAGAAAAATACGTGTAACCCCAGACTGTTATCTGCTGAGAGAAAAAACTGTAAAATTACCCTAGTGACTGATTTGGGGGAGGGGGAGCAGGGAAAAAGGGGTTAACATCTAACAGGGATAGGAAAGGGAGGGAGGGGGGTACAGTCAAAGGAAGACTAAAATAATTCACCAGGATATACCCCACACCAATTCCTCTTTTGTTACTCCTTTGTGAATGCTATCAGACTACAAAAAAATGATTCTTGGCTAACAATACTCCATCTTGCAATGTTAATGCCTTGAAAAACAGCATGGAATTCTAGCAGCGTGTGCAGTGTGTGAGATGCTGTTACAATACACTGAATGCAACTGTGCAGTTAAAGCACAAAGGAAATGTTTAAAATCATGCCTAAATGTGCTGTCCTTTTCAGCCATTACTTTCACAACATACCTAAAGAAAGGCAGATGGAACAGGCAACAGATCACTTCAATTATTCTATTTTGTAAATGGCTGTAAAGGGAAGTTAAACTATCGATGACCTAAGAGAAAAATGGGTCTTAGACATAACTAAGATTTCCACTGTTTAAGACTTCAGTGACTTGTCTTGAAAATAAGGCCATGAAATACTGCAAAGGGATGCTTCTCACTACCTGGATGTGACACTTAAAAAAGTTCAGGGTGGTTGCTCAGGCACCATCTGGGACAAGTGAGAAAGACCTCCAACACCTCAGCAGGTGTTGGAGGATCCTCAGAAAGGACTTTCTGGACTATCAAGGATCTGCTAATTTCAAGTTGTCTTTGTTGCAGCTTGAAAAGCCAACTTGGATGGGGCTCTGAGCAACCTGGTCTAGTGGAAGGTGTCCCTGCCCATGGCAGGGGAGGTTGGAACTACATGGTCTTTTAGGTTCCTTTCAACCCAAAGCATTTTGGTGAGCTAATAAGACACACAGAAGATGAGTGGAATATACACTCTGCTCTTGCCCTCTGACAGGGAAATAGATTTCTGCTCACACATGCATTGCTGGGGTTTACACCACTCTGGTTATCAACCTTTAATTCTTAAGCTGTAGCTGAATGCAGGAGAGAATACAGCTAACTCTGAAAACACTCTAAACAGGTTTTATAATTAAAAGTAGTGAATACTGAAATACTATTGAAATAATAACTAAGGTCAAGTGAAATTATCTTGTTAAATAAACTAGAGAAAGGAATATTTACAGTCTTCATCAGAGCATTTATGGCTTGTCCATAAAGCAGGCTTACAATGAGGCAGAAAACCTCACTAGCACCCTCATTTACCAATCCATGGGAAAAAAAATCAGTTTAATTTTGTAAGTATGTTTAATCTAGAATGTTGTAAAACAGCATATTATCAGTGCAGAAAATGGCACACTGATGCCACATTTAGGTTTGTGTTGGTCCTGTGAGTATTTGCTACCCTGAACTTCTCGTTCATGCAAAACACTGTGCAGAGGCAACATGCTGGGAAAGTTAATTGCAGGCTGGCATTCTTCAGTGAAATTCAGTTAGAAAATTTCCTGTGCTTTACTAGCTTTTTGAGATATTTAACAGAAATATAATAAAAAAAAATAACCTCTAAAAGAAAAAAAAATATTAAATACAATAATAATGCTCACCCGTCTATTTGTCCTGTGAATCCTACAACTCATGATAATGTACCAGAGATCCAAGACTTTCAATTTTGTGAGAAAAACAAGGTCCCTCCATTTTTTTAAGCTTGCCTTCTTTCATTTTACAGACAGCCCCATCACACTGACACAAACCCGCACTGTCTACGAGGCTTCCAATAACACAGGGTGGAATATTGATGATGTTTACTCTTGTTACAAATAAATAAATAAAAATGCTCTGTTGTAAACTCATCAGATCGACTAGTTTTCTGTGGTTAGTTCTAAATCAATCTATTTCCCCCAGTGTATCACAGAAGTAATATCAATAGGTTACGGTCTTTTGTTGCTCGGGTTTCCCCTCCCCCTTCCCCCCAACAAAGAAGCTGACAAACAACGTGGGGCATTTGCCTGATAAATCAGGCCTGTCAGGATATAATTTAGCTTAAGTTCATGAGGAAATAAAATTGTTTAAAATCTGCTAATGCAATTTTACTGGAAGGTGATGGGGTTTGTTTTGGTTTTTTTACAACCAAGAACAACAATGAAACAGAAAGGTGGTTCAAAAAGCACAAAATGCAGCTTTTTGTCCACAAAAATGGAAAGGACTACAGAGACAGCAGATCTTAAAAAATAACTTCAATGATGTTGTTTCCATTCTTCCTTTCCACAAAACCTTATCTCTACCATCCACTCAGCTCCCTTTACAGGCATGGAGGAAAATTATTTTTCACACAATCACACAAAAATCCTTAAGAAATGCATCCTCATGGTGTAATTATTTGGATGTATTTTCATTTATTACAACAAAAGGGTTGTCTTTATATTAAGAGCTAAAAAGTCCTGAAATTACAATTTACAAAGTGAAGTTTTGTTTCTAAATAACATGAAAGATGGTTTTGCCCCTATAGCATCAATATAGCATGGAAAGAATGTGTATATTTTAATGGCTTTAACCCATCCAGATAAAGCAGATACAAAATCAGCAATGGTTTAAGGAAGTTATGTTTTAAACAGTCATATATCACATATTTCAAACACGAAATGTTATACCATGATTTCAAGTAAGTCTACTACTGTTAATCTTTTTGCACTATGAAACCACACACACAAATACTCTCAACCACAAATTTCCCTCGTAAGCTTTAATTTCTGTGGGAGTAATAAAAGAAACCAGCTTTTCAACAAGAACAGCTCTGTATGCAGTAATTTTTTTAAAAGCACGTATTTTCCACAGTTCCTGCTGGTGGAAAGGCTGCCTGGGCTCTGCTCTGGGCATTGCTGCTGCGTGTACCCACGTCTGCAGCTCTCTGCCAGAGCCAGCTGGGCGGGCGCGGGGGTGGCCAGAGCTGAGCAGACCTCGGCTGCCCGTGTCTGAAAGCACTGCTCCGTGCCGCTGTTTACAGAAGCCTAGCTCAGTAACACTAGAAGCCTTTCACAGAGGTGGCTTGAGCCTCCTGGCCATGTGGATAAGGATGCACGCTGCATAAAACCGGCTCAGCTCTTTCTGGGTCAGTGAGGTGCTGGTCATGAGCTAAGAGGCATGCCTGACCTTATCTGCCTCTCAGCAGAGCTGGTTCCAGGGTTTCCACATCCACTGATCAGTTAATCCACACATGAGATAAAAAGGCAGTAGGTAACTGGGAATCAGTTGTTAAAAATTGCCTTTTCCGTTTTGTTCCTTATTTCATCACTAACATTAGCAGCAAATACAGCAAATACAGCAAATGCAAGTGACGCCAACTCACAACAGCAGGAAACAGCAAATGGCATCCTGGCAGTAGGCTGGAGCACTGGAGCAAGCCGTGGTAGAGAAGGAGAAGGAAGAAGGTTGTTCTGGAAGTTCACAACCTATTCTTCCTCCCCAAATACCAGTTTAGAGTGGTATGACTTTAGGTACCTCATACAAATCAGTATCATGCACAAAGTTTCAGAAATATCTGATGACAGGAGTATGGACTGACTTAGATGAGAGCCTTGAAATGGATTCTCCTATTACATACAATGAATTAGATGGTTTGCATGAATACAGGCTTCACGTATGTTAAGGATTGCAGGATTTAACCAGCAGCTCACATTTTCATTTAATTCTTCAGAAGCAAAGGGATGGTTACTGTCTCTATGACACACTCTATGAGGAGACCACGCCAGCTTTCTCTGTAGGGGTTCTTTCCAGAGCTCATGGCACTGATAAAGTCATGTCATATGAATCACATAGAGGGCTTCCTATCCCAAATGTGGAACAAAAGGGCATCAAACATGGTGCTTGGTTTTGCTTGAAATAGCATCTGTAAGTTCACACATTCAATACCCACAAGAACAATTAAATAATTCAGATGCTCTATAGCCACACTTTAATGGTAAGGAAAATCCGCATCCCTCTGATTGCACTGACTGAGAAAGGAAGCAGTCAGCTTACTCACTTTTTTGAACTTGCACCCTAAGATGTCTGAAATGGACTAGCTTTGTACATTGACATTATTACTAAATGGCTGGGCTGAGCATTTTCTGTAACACATTTTTAAGAGGCTCTCAGTATCATGAAGAAAAAAAGAAAAGATTTTGCAACTTTCACATTAAAATGCAGAAGCAACAGTAAAGCGTGAAAAGAGGATTTTGGCTGCAACAGGATTAAGCCTTATATGTTAAAGCTTTTAATTCCCACCTGAGGCAGGTATTCTTTATTTACCAATCCATGGGATCATTAAAAGGCAGTCACACATGCCTGAGCATTAAAAGAGAAATAATGCCATTTTCTACTATTCTGCCCTATTTCACAACCGGATTTATCCTCATCGTTAATTCTCACTATTAATTGTGTACATAAGAATAAAAAGCACATGTATGCATATAAAATTTATTGTTAATTGAGAATCTGGTGTTTCCTTTTTCTTTGTTTGGCCTCAGGATGGCAAATCTCATGCACATGTTTAGTACTTATTTCTCTGAATTTTGTAAATTCTGTGTACAGTTAAAAATAACGGAACATAAATAGCTTCCCTACATGTGGTAAACTAGATCACTTTATCCTCTTGGTTGGGATTATGTAGATTAAGTGATATCACGCCAGGAAAATTACAACAATGAAGTTTATAAAAGTTTTTTTAAATATTGCTAGTTCCCAGACACAGAGCATCTTAATGGTCTCTGCTCTGATCTCAGTCACAAGGGTGTAGATCCAGAGCAATTTTGATGACTTCACTGAGCTTATTTTCTGTTATCTTTAATAATGTAAAACAGAAAATTTCCCACTGTGTATGAATTCTGAAAAGTCACACTGCAGTAGCCAAGGCTGGTTGCAGAGGTCAGGTTGGTACAAGCTGTGAGGCCATGGAGCAATGTAGGCTGAAGCTCCTTCGTTCCACTTGTAAATCTGTGTTTGCTGGTTGATGTAACATTTAAAAGCAGAACACAGCATAAATCACAAAGTTTAAAAAAGGAAACCAAAGAATTATGGCAAGAGTAGAGGAGTGATGTGTCTTCTGCCCATTTTTGCTCAGCCTTTCAGCCTAAGAAAGAATCAATGATCTCCAAATTAAAGATGTTTATAGGCCAAGGATCAGTTTTTCTGGCAGGGCTGATGAACTCTGAAGTAGGAGATTTGATAAAATAGGAATCCTACACTTAAATAAAATGTTTGAAAGCAAAGAACAATTCAGGTAAGAGCACCCCAGTTGTGATAATGGCAGGAGAAACAGATTACAAGCTGGACATCGAGTAAAGCTGCCACAGGAAAACACAATGGATATGCTCACTGAACAGAGCACAACCAACTTCCTGTAGTTTTGATCAGAAATTCATACCCAAGCCACAACTTCAACTAGGAAAGCCCTGAATTTCCAATTTTGAAAACAGTCACAAACCAGAGGAAAGATTAATGCCAGCATCATGTCTGTGTTGTAACAATTCATTTATACTCTGAAATAGCCCTCCAGTTATCCAGTAGCACTCACTGTGCAAGGCAGGAACACTGTACATTAAGAGTGGAAGTGCATGGAGGCAGAAAGTGTAACATATTTTAATGCAAACTCACAAGTTGCTAGTGATAAATCAGGACCACTGGTTGGGGTGGAAGAAGGCATGTGCATCTCTGCAGTCACTCAGTGAAGTGTGCAAAGGCCACAGGAAGGAATTGGGGAATGGTTACAAGTTCTTCCAATTTGGAAGGAAAATCCTGACTTCCAGTAAAATAGAGGATTACTCAGTTATGCTGGTAGCCTGTCTGCTCTCCTCAGATCCCAGGCTCTGGGGCACGTTAAAAGACACAGAAAGGTGACTGTGACATTCTGCAGGGGCTAGGAATGGAACATATAACATGTCAAATCCATAGGACTTCATTAGCCATGACTGAAACTCAGTTTCTTCCTACTTTAATGATTATTTACCATATTGCTACAGGTAATGGAGACAATTCTTACTATTCATTGAGCTGTTAATTATTCTACTGACAGATCTACCACAGGAAAAATTGAGAGTATCCTTCTGCCACAAGATCTTAAAATATCACAGCTGGGGCAGCGGATTTGAACTCACAGCTGGACAGCAAACTGAATTTATTCTTTTTTTTTATTCTGGATAAACACCCAGTGCTTGAGGGAGAAGGGAGCTCACTGGCAGACAGTGTGAGGGAGCACAGCTTGTCAGCATTGGGCTGGAGCAGGGCCCCCCCCCATCCAGTCAGTGTCCTCCAGTGGCAGTGTCCTTTCTCACAGCTGCTCCTGAGGGGTGGCACATGGGTGCCACAATCCTTAGTGAGCGCAATAACAAATTGTCCTGGGTGTCGGTGATGGATATCTCCATCACTGCACCATTGGAAAAACCAAACCACCAATCTCAGAAGATGCTTTGTAGCTGAACTCTTCACCCTCTGCACCTGATGGAATCCCAGAGCCTCCATCACTGCCTGTCCTCGTCAGGTACGGTCTCCCCCATGTCTTGTGCTGCTTCCATCACTGGGTGTAATGCTCTTGCAACTGGTCACTGACCCTAGCTCCCCAGAGAGTGAAGATGAGAAACCCGAGTTGTAGAAACCTTATCTGCGACTCACTAATCCTCCTTCAAAGGGCTAAACAACCATCTGAAGATTACAGCAACCTCCTGATGGAGGGAAGATTTGCATCCAAACTTGTCTTTCGCACTGGGGGAGGTATGTGGTGAACTGGGGGGCCTTTTGAATAGCTTAGAAGTGTGCTCACTGGCTTGGGCCATACAAGTGAAGAGGAGAACTCAGAAGCCAACTTGGTAATTCCTGAGGGACTCAGCTGTAAAAACTAGAGCACAGAGTTGCTGCTGTCCAGTAAAAAACCCAGCTGACACAAGACACAGACAGCAAGTTAAATTTGGCATTTGAGTCTCTTGGCAGTACCTAAACATCAAATCTAGGAAACAAATGCCTTTTGTGAGGTTGGAAATAGTTACACCTGAACAGTGTTAGCCATAGAAGATAAGGGACCGGATCTTTAGAAATCTGTCACTTCCTACAATATTCCTGGATACTTCCAGGAACAAATCAATTGTTCATTAAACCAACCTCACTCTTGAAAACCTAAAAGGACTTTGCTCCTAATCAAGATCCCTTTGGCTCTCCTCCTTACAAACCTTATATTCAAAATATCCAAAATTCCTGGAAATACACAATTCCACATAAACACAAAATGAAGGGAAACTGTCTGCCACCCAGGACTCTGGGTTTCAAGCACAGCCCACAAACTTCCCTTATGAAAAATCTCATCCTTCGCAGGCTCAGAAGCTGGTGATAGAAACTTCTTTCTCTGTCACAGGCAGCCTGTGTGACACAGTAAGATATAATCAAACATTTACAGGTATTTAAATGCCTAAGTCCCACTGACTTCAGAGGTAAGCAAGGTCCTCATAGCTTTAAAGATCTGAGTCTGTGCCCCTCAGGATTATATCTGGTACACCAAGGAAAGTTATGGTACAACAAAGTACAGCCATATGGTGATCAGGCCACAAATTGCCATTCACTGAACTAGTGCAGGAATCAAGCACATCCTGAAAAATGCATAAAATACCTGATTTTGAAACTGTTCTCTTTGTTACAGCTATTTCACCACTGTCCAACTATTATCATGAAAAGTCATAGACAAGTTGTGAAAGGTAATTTCAATTACACCAGAAACATTACACAGAAAATGAAGGCTATCATGAGCTTAACTGGACTTCACATAAATGCTGAAATCCCCTCCACAAGTCTTTTACATTCGCTGCTGGCAGGCAGCACAAATTTGAGAATCAGATGAAGAAAGCACACACTTTCTAAATGGTGAAAAAGTCTAAACTAGAATGTCCTCAATATGCTGCCTTGCTTAGATTTCATTCCAGTGTCCTGCAAAGCTTTGCACAGTGAGTGCCACCACTGCTTGCTGTCTTGGCAGCATCAGGAGCAGTTCCCTGGGTGCCCTTCTGTTTTCATACTCTGTACTGCAAAACAAGCCAGCAACAGTGTGCTGTGCCAGGCAGAATGCAGGGAGTGTCAAGGATCCCACTCCAATGCTGCAAACCATCCAGAACCATCAGCAAGTGACCAGGGCTCCAGCTCAACTATTTTGCATTGCATTCACAGTTTTTCCTTGGGTAATGTAAAAATAAGTGGAAGATAATTACTGCATAAACAGCCCCCTTTCCAAGAAGAAGGCTTCCAAAGGCATATGAACTGCTTTCAAAAACTGCTGAGGATGATCCCAGTGATGATCCATGCAGTCACTAAAATGCTAGCCAATTCTCAAAGGAAAAAAATTCAGTTAATTCACTTTATTTTTTTCCAATTTGTAGCATTTGTTTAGCTTGCTTCATATCACACCTCCAGTTTTGAGACAAAATCATAAATCATTGCATTGGCACAACTGTGGGTGTGATAAACACTGTCAGGAGGTGGGAGGGAGTAGATTAAGCAATGCAATTCCCATTGTCCTCAAACACTCTTGCAGAGGAACTACAATGTGGAATGGGCACACTATCTGGGATTTACCCCTGGTCACAGCACACACATGGCTTCCACACAAATCTATACTGGATTTCTATCTGGATTCATGAATTTGTCAATATCATAATATTCCATCTGATCCCCACCAGCAGGTGTGTGTATGTGAAGAGTGGATGAAAGAATCACACACTCAAAGTCCAGGCAGAAGATGCAGATGTTCAACTTACTTTTTTGTGGCTGTGGCTGAATTTCCTTTCAGTTAGAGACAATGAGCTGGAAAAGAACTTAACTGACAAAAAGTAGCTGAGCTGTGTGCTTTGAGTTAAACACTGTCTAAATATAGTGCACAGAGATGCTTAACATCCCTCCTCTAAGGAAATAGGTTTTTACACCATTCTTTTGTATATTCCCCATAAATCAACCAGCCCCATTTCAGGCTAACTAATGCTTTTTTTATGAACTGTCCCTTCACTCATGCAGAGCATAGCTGGGGCATTTCCTACTTCATGCTCATGCAAGTTGCAGCTGGACATATGCTTTTACTTGCAGCCTGACTATTTTCCTTCTACCCCTTCACAGGCTCTGCCTTGCTGTGTTATTCTTTCTTCATTTTCCTACCACTGCAATGCTTCGTGTGGAAGCACTGCACCTGTCACGGCTCAGCAAGAATAGTTCTCTATTTTCCTTTTGAGGCTATTGTTAAGGTAGGGCTTGAGTCAAAAGCTGCTGCTCATGGACAGACCAGCAGATAAAAAGGGAGAGGAGAAGGGAATGTCAGTGGTTTGTCACCAATTAGATGAGATGACTTCTCAGCTCAATTTATTTTGCCTGTAGTTACCTCAGATTCAGTGGGCAGGAAACCTTTGAGAGGAGCATGGCAACTTTGACATGCCTCTCAAATTTACAGTATGGTAAATTTGTAAAATTACTGCATGTTACAATAATCATGGCTATGATTACAGGACTGATGCATATAGTCAGAAACTCAAGTGTCCTGTTCTAGGATATTCCTGTCTTTGCAAGAGAGATGAAAAGGCAGCACGGAGGGTCCATAAGGGTGGGTCAGAAAGCTGAACAACTGAGTAGCAAGAGGGATAAACAAGAAGAGGGTCATCCACACCAAGCCCCTTATTAAAGGCAAAGGAGGCTATCATCAACGGCACTGTCTCACTTGCTGGAAAAGCCTGGAAGGCACAAACCAACTGTTCAACCCTAGTGAGTCTGATGCCAACCCTTCAGCAGCATGCTCAGGAGGAAGTGTGTCCCATCACAGCAGTACTGCACAGCTCACTAAGGAGGAAGGACTTCCCACGTGAGACTACTGACACTGCCAGCATAACTGCGAGCCAACGATGTCCGCTGGTCTTATGGTATGCAAGTTCAATTGTTTAACTTCAGGAGCAGTTTTCTGTTCCACTACTGAACTCACAACTCATGGCCAAAGGCAGCCAAGGTGGCCAGGCCATCCAGGGCAACACTCGCTCCATTCCGAGGAATGCCTTGAACACCTCTGCAGCAACAACAGTCTGTCCTCACTCTGCAAATTACCTTAGCTCTTTACCATGGATTTAACTGTTCAAATGCTTGTCTTACAGATAAAACAGCTTTGAAATTCAATTATCAACTCTGATAACCATTCAGTAACAATTGATTTTTATTCAAGAATGGGACACCATAAAGGACACTTCTGTTCCCTTAAGTATGTCAAAGCTGAGACAAAGAACCTAATTTCTGCAGAATGCTGGGATAATTCCCATGCCTTATTACACTCAATGGCATAGAAGTTAAAAGGCCAACATACCTGTTGACATACCACTGCCTCTCTAGAGCAAAAGTTTTTTAAAGGTTATTATCCGCCATGGTTAACTCTGCTACTAAGTACTTTGGTGGCTCTGAAAGCAGAATGCTTTACAACAGAATATGCTTATATGTATCAATATCCCTTTTAGCTTCAAAGTATAGTTAGAAGTTTTGAGGTTTTCATACCAGAAATGCTGGTGTCAACATTTCTAGGGCCTCTAATAATTTCTGCTGTTACTGAATCCAGCCTCTAATATTACCGTGCCTGTAAATTACTTGGAGTAAACAATATTTGACTACAATTCTAGTTTGTTGACAGGATTTTAAAAAAATTATTTAGGGAAAAAAATCTGCACTTGGAAATAGTACTTTAAAATGATCTAAATGCTACCACTCTATATCTTTGAAAGAGCATCAATACCAAATGTGCTTACCACACATCTTAGGCGACTCTTGCCGCGTGCGTTTAGAGTGGTGCTCCCTTCGGTCTGGCTCCAAAGTTAAAGCATCTGAAGTGTAAATTGTGTGTGACACAGCCAAGGAAACCCACTTTACTTTAACCTTGTTAATGGCGAGCCAGATGGAACCGCTGAGGCCACCCATTGTTCGGGTTTGCATTTTTGTGTAATGCCATGGTGTAGGTCCATAGGGCCTCATGAATTCCCCTCCTCTGAATATATACTGTGCTGTTAAAGGCACTGAAAGGATCAAGCTCTGCTCTGAGAGCAGCTGGCTTTGTATTTTTTTTAATGGTTGTTAGCAGCAGCAGCAGGTCCATTCTACTCCCCTATTCTTCCTCTGCCCTTCTTAAAATCCTGATCTGTTGGTTCTTGAGGGAAACCAAACCCTAACTCTGACCTATATAGCACATCATACATTACCTCAGGGTCATTACCCCAAATATTCATCAAAAGCCTCAGATTCGCTCTCCCTTGCAGCCTCAGATCCTGCCCCAGCAGTTTTTAATCACACAAGTAATCATCACTGACTTCATCAACAGTCAGGTTGTAATTTCTTTCCTACCAAACCCAGGTAAACTGTGACTGCATCATTTTTGATAATGACCATTGCCTTTTGAAAATTTGGTCAGATTTCCCTGTCTTGACCTCTTTTGTGCCTTTAAGATGAAAAAGGAAGTAAGAGGAGTTTGAGCAAAGACAGCCCAGAGGAGATGACTCAGCCTGAGAAATAAGGGGATGCTTGCAAATTGTTAAATGCCAAGACCCGTTTGTACAGCTTTTGTGATGCACAAGATGATATCTCGCAGTGCCTGTGCAATGATGCAGAATTGTCAAACATTTGCTGATGAAAAGCTGCAACACATGACTTAGCAGAGGTAATAGAAAACCCATGAGACTACAGCTGGCTGCCTAGCAGGTTTCCAGTTGCTGTGCAAGATAACATAATTTTGGGAGAGGGGAGTACTGTTCTCCCGGTCTTCTCCAGCTGTGGTGCATGCTGTTCTGCACAGGAGGAGAAAAGCACAAAGCCATCTCTCCAGCCTTTTCTACCCAATGGGCCTGCCATCAGGAAAACAAACTGCATCTCAGGAAAAGGAGGCAGCAGCCAGGAATTACTGAATTGCACCACTGAGCACTAGACAATGTGCCTCCCTCTTTGCAGAGGACTTGACAGTGCAGTTAGCACAACCTGTGAATGGCACTAGAGGGATGCTGCAAACAATTATCTGTTCTTACAGAAACTACACAAAGGCTTTGGCAACACTGAGGCTGATCAGGCTATTAAAAGAGCTGAGAAACTATAATCAATACTTTAGAGCAAATTCCCTGATCTGTTCAAAGTGGCCTGCTTTTGCACTACACTGGCAGAGTAAGGAGGGGAAGGAAATCCTGATTCCCAGGCCAGTAGCTCATCTGGTATAGGTAGTAGCAGTATAACATATTTCAATGAGTAGACACACTACTCTTTGAAATATATTATATCCCTGCCATTCCCAGTTAGTCTGTGTGCCTTTAGGAAGGGGAGTCAGGAGGCACCTGAAGCTCAGAGGTGCTTAGCCTGATGTAGGCATGAACTGGAGTAAAGAATCAAGGACCTGATCATTTATTTTCTTTCCCCAAACTTCTCAAGATGCTGCCAAAAGAGCTGCTTCCACTGTTCTACAGGCTCCTAAAACCCAGCAAAATTCCAGCCAAACTCTTTACTCTCTCCTAGAGTTCCTATAACCTGACACAAAAATTTTGGGGCAACCATTGGGCTGGCAGGAAAAGGGCAAGTCCAATCTACCCCAGTGACCAAGGGCAACCACAGGAGACACACCAGCAGGAAAGGCAGGAGTGATAACTTCTGCTTTCCCCCACAAACATCAAGTTTAAATTCTGTCCTTTACCCCTTTATCTTTTACATAAATAGTAGGGTGCAACTTAGGAAAGTTATACTTATTTGAATATTTCTTTAATATTGTTGTGCTTAAAGGCTATTTGTGTGGTGGTGCTGGCATAAGTAGGAGATGCTGCACAAGGCACAGAACTTTTATAACCACAGTGTTGTTGAAATAATTTCAATTTCTAAATAATATATTACAGGGGAGGGTTCAAAACCAAGTGAAGCTCAGTAAACTATTTTTCACCTATTTCATAGTTCATGTATTGGACTTTCTTTTAACTAATAATTTACCTTTGTAACAGTTCATTTTTGAAGGCCAGACTACCTTTAGTATATTTCCATTGTCTAAGAAAATTATCCAGTTAACAGAATACAAATACTAGATAAAGTAAATAATAAAAAAAAGGGCACAATTTGGAACTGATAAACTAACATTGCACTTCATCCACTTCTTATAATTTTTCCAAGTCTTCTCTATTAGCAGGATGCAAAGCTGTAATGAATATTTTGAGATTGGACAGGATTGATTGCCACTGCCTGCAGTTCTTATATCCTTTTTTCATGAACATTCTTTAGTCCATATCTCAAAGCAAAAGCTGTTAATAACCCTGGACTGATGTGACACTCAGTACTTTAGCACCCTAGGATGGAGATTATGTGCCCCCCTTGATTTCAGCATGTTAAGCTTCCTTGAAGCTTTGTTTCCTTCAGAGACAGCTGCCTGCATTTCCATACCTTACCCTGCCTCTTGCCTCCAGAGCTTAAATCACATGTGTATCAGTTAGGAAAAAAAAGCTGAAAAATTATTTTTCCTATTAGGTCTTACAGAATTAATTAGTTCAGCTGGTAACTTTCCTCTGTTGATGATGATGATAAGAAGAAAACCATAAGCTGTCTTATAGAAAGGGAAGTCATCAATAAATCAGGACTTTAGTTGCCAGTACCACATTTTTTGTACAAAAGGAACTCTGAATAACATTAGTATCACTCTAGAGCTTTACCATAAATTATTTTTTTTAAAATGAACTGGTTGTTTGTTTGAAGTTTTTTAAGACACCTGTTCAATTTTCTTAGTAACTGAGGGTGATTGAAAGATTCACAATAACACTAGTTTACTATCTCAACATTGCAAAATAGCATTTTATAACTTACTTTTATACTTGAGCAGCACTTATAAATCCTTTGAAAACTCACTGATTTCTAGCAATGACTAGGAAAATATACAGATCTGGAAATACCAGGGAATATATATTTCCCTTTTTTTGGAAGTCTGGAAAACACAACTATGAGTGAATTGTAGACCGAGTTTCACAAAGTTACTGACACTTAGGTCTGCCTTCCAGCATTATAGTACTACTAACTTCAAGTGCTGATTCTATATAATCCTTCCCATTTGGTGAGAAAACTTCCTTTGGAGATCTGTCATTAAGAAACCTGAAATATTAACTTCTTCTGTATGACATACAAACACTCTGTAATAGGTGCATGTGTAAAATCAGATGGAAAGAATATGGTTTTCTGTTACTGTATGTGAAATTTATGTTATTTTTTTCCTTCCTTGTCATGAAAAATGCAGGCTGTAATTTTAGTACATTTAAGTTCTGAAACTGTAACACCCTTCAGATAATATGATTGATGTGAAATAGCAGAACACTACAATGGGAAATGCTAGTTTTAGTACGTATCTCCAATTGTCTTCACATCGTTCACAGCACTTCAAACTAATGCAACAGAAGCAGAAATAAAATGAAACAGATTGTTTAGCGGAAGCTGGCAGGGAAGGAAGAGCTGTGATGACACCACACGCTGACTCCTCCAAGCCTACTGCTTGCATTTTGCAAGTTTTGAGGAGCAGCTGCTGAAAGGCAGGAAGGGAACTGAGAAATGACCAGTGAATTTGTACTGAAACGCCAGACTGGGAGTTAACAGTGAGTTAAGCCTGAGCACTGCAGCTTTTAAAGGCTGCTCCCTGGCCCCACAGGGATGTCAGGCACAGAGCTGAGGAATGCCGCTTACCTTCCCAGTCAGCTGCCAACTTCCTGGTACTGTACAGTTTCAGAGACAAGTTAATGGTGTGGTGGCACCAAAGCATCTAAAGTAGGTAGGATTGCTTTTTGCATCCTGTTTTCATTCCCTGGCCAGGAAAACCACAAGCTGCAGCCCTGCTAAAAAGCACAGAGCATCGCTCTTGAGGGGAGCCGCGTGCAGCGGGATCTACCGGCAGTCTGACAGAGGAAGCTCAAATAGAAAAGACCTCGCCTGGGACACTCCCCAAACCCTCTGCGAGGTCTTGCTGATGCCTAATTATACCTCTGGCCTTTTGGAGGCCAAACCCAACTCCCTGCTGGGTTTTGTGTTCCTGACACTTTCCTCCCATGAACCCTGCTGGCTCTTAAATCACCACCTGCCACCAGTGAGGGCAGACTTCCTATCGCTCCTACTGCAGAGGCCAAAAAGCTGCCGCCAGCAGGGAATGTCTCCGCCACGTTGAGCAGAGAGCACAACATGCCTCATGCCGAGCTGTCCGTAGGGTTTCTCACTCCACATAAACCCGCTGAACACCGAGCTGTTACCGAGGGGCGTCCCCCACTCTGTCACCTCTCTATCCGTTTGCTGCTCGGTACCTTTTATTTCTGCAGGATTAGTTTTTTCTCAGTTACGCTCCCTGAAGTGGCTCTCTGAGGAATTAGATTGGCACCTGCAGGCAGAGGACCGCGAGGCTGGCTGTGGGTGCTGGGGGGCCACAGCAGCTGCCCAGCCGCTGTAATTTGAAACTGCACCCTGGCAGAGACCTGGCTTCAGAGTCAGGGGCAGCATCCCTTTCTTTTAAAGTCACAGTTCCCCTTCAGGAAAAAATAGGGATTCAATCTGTTAACGCGGTTCAGAACACTGGAGATTCCCCTTACTTCAGCTTGTACAGTGTAGTGCAGAAAAATCAACAACAGCTAAAAAATCTCCTATGCTTTATACTTAAAGAAGAACTGCTTTCTGAAATTTACATTATCTTCAATTTAATGGTGCCTCTCTAGCAATTCTGGCTGAAGAATTTTGCTGCAGTTGTTGGGGAGAGTTTTGGCAAACTTAGGTCAGACATAATTAAACACCAGCTCCGTGTCCCCAAGGAATGTCAACATGTGATGAGGAGAGTCCCAAAACCCAACTATGTACTAATGGACACAGGTGTGAGATACAGAACCAGTGGACGAAAGTTTTCACTCTAGATATTCCATATGCATGATTTACAAGTACATATAAAGAAAAAAAAAACTCAGGATGTTCAATGCCTACATTGACAATAACCTAGATGTACTCAATTTATTGCACATTTAAGAATGCTTACTGAGGCAAGAAATTTTAAGTTAACTCTAAAATCTGAAGAAATCTGTCTTGAATACCTTTGAGAAAGGGTATGGCCTAGGGTTGGGCCAAGGCCACCTGTGTACCTTCCCCATTTTTGTCTTTCTTTCAGAGTAGCTCTTTTCCCTTGTGGAAAGAGACTGTGGCATATGCAGAATTATATTACTGGCACATTCTGCCAAACAGGTCTCCAGGGCTGTGTCTGTTACAGCATCCTCAGGAGAACTCTCCTGAGCACATTGCTTGACCATCTCAGCAATCTCAGTCTGTGTTTTCCATTGTCATGAGTGCTGTCTGTGTGAAAAACAAGAGGGGAAATTTTACAAGTGCCTGTCTTGTCACAGAGAGCTCAGTGCAGCCCATCCCCTCCCAGAAGGGAGCACCCTGGGACTCCAGTGACAGCACACCTACAGGCAGCCTGGTTCTCGGCACAAACCATTGCTTCACCAGATTTCATTCAGCGCAGCCACAGCTGTGCCACACACTTTCATTTGTGCTGGCTTTCACAGACACTACATCCCCATGCACAGAGAGAGTGTCTGGGGCTCCTGGGCAGCTACAAGGGGGTGAGCCCCCAGCCTGCCCCAGCAAAGAGCTGTACCCCAGCCAAGCAGAGCCCTGGCCAGCCACGAGTGCAAAGCACTCGGCGACAACCTGTGCTGTTTTCTCTCTTGATCAGCTTGCAGCCGACCCATGTTTGCTACTCCCCTTCCTCTGCATCATGTGAAATGTGCACTTTAAAGAAGCTTCTCTAGCTGTCTGCTGGAAATGGGGGTAAAAGGAAAGTGAGCACTACAGATGCTCACTGCTTTGGGGCAGAAGCATGCTGCAGACCTGTCTGCAAGGACTGGAAGTCATCAGTCCACAGAAAGCATCAGATCAGAAGCAGCCCTGCCTCCGTCTGTCACGAACACTGCCCACCCACCACTTCTCTTTATTCAGTCAGCCCCAGCCCCACAAACTACTGGTTCATATCCAGTAATCCCTTTTACCACATTTCCTTCCCATCTCCAGTTCTTCACACCCCCACCTTCACTTCCATCCTGATTCTGCTCCTAACAGGCACATTTAGCTTTTACAGACTGATTTAGCCTTACACACTGACTGGAATGAACCATTTCAGAGGTCATGGCTGGCTACTTCAAGGAAATAAGGATTTTCAAACTGACAAACTTGAACTATCATTTAACAAAGAAGTGCTTTTTTTTTAGAAACAGATTTGTTTTAATTTATTATTATTAATAATAATAGTAATAAACATAAACCTGTCTCTGTGGAATCTTTTTTTTTTCCTTGACTAAATGAGAATCTGCTTGAAGAAAACATTTCCAAGCTAAATAAAAATGGATTCATATGCCACACACAAACTGTAGTATTCTACAATGTAACAAAATATGCAAGCTTAAGCAAATTTACCACCTGCTACCATAGCAAGGGAACATGGTGGAATCCTGCTCACAACACAGTATCTCATTATTGCAGCTGGATGTTTCACTGCAGAGATTAGTGTGCATACAGTGTCACAATTAATTTCCAGTACTAATACCACCTTCATATAGTGTTTCACTTACAGTCTCAACCAGAATCTGTAATTCAAGAATTTTTTGCAGGTTTTTGGAAACTCTCAACTGACCTTCTTACACAGGCAAGACTGTAGATGATAAAAGGGCACATGACATTTTCACTTCTGTTGTTACCTGGCCTAATGAGAGCAAGCTAACACAGCTACATTATTATAGCTTCATTTTGTCTGATACCTCAAAACTTATTAAGTCATCTTTCTTTTGGCACCCACTTTCTTCAAAGCAACTGAGGCAACCTTTCATAAATCTGTTGCATATACCATATATGTGTGTACAGAATGTGTATACAACAGATTTAACAATTATTTTTTCCTCTTGACAATTAAAGTCAATTTTCTATACAATGCTTCTTAACACTGGTGTAAACACTTATTCTGACAAATCCAGAAGCTTTCAGATTTGACTAATTTGTATTTTATCTGAGAATTAAGCAAGAAATGTGGGTCATTAAGAAAATTTATATGTAACATCTTAGATTTATTACCATATTTCCAAAGATTTTATGGATAGCTATCACCTGAAGTATCTCTCACATTCATGTTTTCCGGGCAGTTGGAAACAACTTCAACCATTACTTAGACACAAAACCAACACACTTTTTTTGCTGGCTTCTCACTCAAATCAGCAGCTAGAAACAGATGAGAAACACAAACCTGAATAGTCCCTTAAAACAAAAGGCCACCAATAATTCAGTTTTCTGAAATCCTCTGAACTCAACTTTCTACAAACAGTGTTTTCTGATGAGTTCTTATTTTGAAAAGGAGGGGGGCAGTGCAAGCTAAACCCTAGAAAGCAAAGCAGAAGTAGTAATCTCTTTATGGCAGTTCATGGTAAGGAAGTGACTCAGCTGAGGAGAATTACAGAGTCCATTTGGAGACACTGATTCCAAGAGCACCAGGGTCTGCAGCCAGGAATCTGGCACAGCTGCACTGCCAGAAATTTCAACCCTCACAAACACATAAGCCTGAAAAATACTATTTGCAGTAATTCTAAAGTTTTGTCTATCTCTACAGCATTTTTTTTTTGTTGTGAAAAGAAGATGTAAGGGAACTGAGGATATATCCTCTAGCTATTTCTCAAAAGGCCAAGCAAAAACAAAGCAGGGTTTCATCATAAGTAAGTCAAATTAATTTCTAAGTAATTCAAAAATTGCATTATAACTTCTTTGAGTTTTGAATTACCCTTCCACAAACTCAGCAGTCTACTCTGCCACGCAAGCTATTGCACATAAAAACTTGGAAGCAAGTCTTAGCACATTTAGAACTAATGCCACAATTACTAAAGGATGAAAAACCTCCAGAATGTTGAGAGTGTAAACTAGAGTAGTTTTCAATCTGCAGATCTCAGGTATCTACAGATTACTTTAAAGGGCGAGCAAAAGATATTAAGAAAAGCAGGCTTGTGGACAGGGTGCTACACACATCCAGCAAAAATCCTGGGGAGCAGGCTTTCCAGATCAAAAAGTATCACTGCTTGCTAATAATTCAAATAGCCAAGAATCACAATTACTATTGTAATAAAAAACTACAGTGATTTAAAGTATTATATGGACTAAGAAGGATTGCATTGAAAAGTTTACTGGTAAACATAGGAAGGTATAGAAATGGCTTAGGCTAACAAGAAAGTTATCTTAAGTCATGTCAGGCACGCTATCTGTGTAGTTAACATTTTGTCTTCACTAATTAAAAATATCCTCTGTTACTTCACGAGGATTCACGAGATCTCACAAGTGGGTAACCAAAACCATTCTGTAAAACAGAATTAGCTCTCTAACCATGGATTATTTAACCACAGAGAGTGCTGACAAGCAAGAATCCCAAAATGGCCGACCAGAAGCTACCCCATTTTATCCCAAGAATTCAAACAGAGAACAAGAAGCAATAACCTTCAGGGTTGGTTCTGCCTCTTCAAATGCTCTCTGATTCCCAATGCCTGTGGCACTCCTAGGGATGCAGGCCACAGCCAGCTGTGGCAGCACCAGTGAGGGTGCAGGACACTTCCAGGACCGGCAGAGCCTCCGGGATGGCGGAGCACAGCCACCCCTGCAGCTGGCAGAGCTTCTCCAGCAGCCCAGCCAAATGGCAGGAAGGAAACAAAGCCGTGCCTGCGCCCCTGGGAGCAGCCCATGGGCTGCTGCAGTCCACAACAGCTCCTCTTGCTTTCCCTTCTTTTCCCTTCATGAAAGAGCAAGAAATTATGGTGATAATTTTGTTCAATTTCCCCTCAGGTGAAAATCAGGGCTAAAAGCTGCAAAAATAAGGTTTTCACAGTTAGAGGAGGAGTTTGTAAAGTTATAAGCTTGCAAAAGGGTTTAAATCTCAAATCCTTCACTATCCAAAGAACAAAAAAACATGTGGAGGTTACACTGAGGTTTACAGATGGTTGCCTTCTTGAGTTTAACTGTATTATAGTACTTTAATTTAATTAGCAGCCATACCTATAGGAGAAGTACCATAATCCATATGCTATGAGTCAGAGCCTGAGCTGAGAGGTACCTGGAACTTTTGTTTTCTTTCCTGCTAGGTGAGTTTGCATGCTGAAACACTACTCTGGCTTTTGCCTATGATACTGAAACCACTTTCATTTGCACTTTAAACAACCAAGAAGAAAATGCGATTGCTTACACAAATCCTTAAACTTGCATAATTGTTCAGATGTGGGAAGGTGTCTTCTAGATAATAACATTTTTGAAATCAATGCACAGATGAAAGATGAAGTTGTCACTCTTCTAAAAACACACACTAATGAATTTTGAACTATGTCAGACAAGAACAAAGAGACAATGGTGTCTTTTCTTGTAAGTCAATTTATAATCTATAAAAGAACATGTCTTGGTCACAAATTTGTATGGGAAAGGAATTCACATTTCAAAAACTGAAACAAGGAGAGATGCTTACAAATGAGTTTAAACATTAGAGTTAGAAAATTTTAATTTGGGAATAATTTTTCCCTTGTACTGAGAGCACCTGCATTCTCCAATGACAGCATGGGGTCTTCAGCAGACTACAAGCAAGTTTCAGGTTCCACAACACTTGCTATTGCTGTTTGTAAGCAATACAGCTAATTAAATGCACACAGACTGTATGAGCAGATCCTGAATTATTATCTAAAAATGTTGCACAAAATTATTTAGAATACAAAATACGTAGTGCATTTATACTGAAGAAGCATTATGCTTCTCCAATAAAAAAAAATTCTTCAGTGTTAATGTTCTCAAATAATATAAATTGCTTGCATCAACAAACACAGTACAATTAGCTTGTTACCCTTAAACTGAGTTTAAAATAAGCAAATTGTTTGATGACTTTGATGTTTTCCACCCAAAATGTGCTGGCTAATTTTTCCATTCCAGTTCCCATTCCAATCTTTTAACTGCCTTAATCTCCTGCCCTCAGATGTTGACCTCCTAAGAACAGAGGTCATAGGTTAGCACAGACAGACCTCAAAAGATCTGGACTATCAATTCATGCCTGAAAGATTTCTCTTCCACAAAAGAACTACTAAAAAAGCAAATTCCAAAATCCAGCTCCACAGGCTGCATAAAATGTAAACTTGTTGATAAATTGCATCCATAAATATTCAAAAAGATTGGAGCTAAACAATCTGAATTAATTTCTGTAGGATACAAAAATAAACCAAAAGCATAGACATGGAATAATGACAGAACTTCAAAGATAAAAAAGGAAAGCTCTAGACAGGGGAGAGTTAAGAGTCGGCATCTTTAACCACAGTTATGTATGTTTTAAATGTTTCTAATCTCTACATTTGAAAGTACCATTTTTCCACACCAGGCATTTTTAAACACGATTTGTTTTCTTGTAAGGGTGAAAGTATGAGATTAGCTGACTCAGAAAATGAAACAGCACCAGTTAATACAAATTTTAGTGATTATTAGTGCGACTACTACCTCATTTTCTTGCAATAATCAACCACACAACAGATTCCTTGCCGCTTGTTTGGTCAATGAGGGAACAGCTCTCATTAAAAAAAATGCCAGATGTTTCTTTTCTATGTATAAGAGAAATGTATAAAATTGTAAAGGAGAAAGATAACTTCAGGAGGCTCCAGGGAGGTAGAAATACAGAGATAATAAGAAAGAACCATTTGATAAAATTATTTCTGGGATCCAAGAAAAATCTGTATGTTACACAATGAACATAAAGACAAAAATTCTAGAATTTCTCACTAGTGAAAAGAGTAATGATATTCCCACATTTAATAACATAAAATCACATTGAATTATTTACCAAGTAAATTAAATCCACTCTGAAGATTATTTTTTTGACTTAGAAAACTAAAGTGCTTACACATTTTAAGTAATTATTAAAAGGAGGTGTAGGCACATATTTCTAACAATTATTATTTGACTGGCTAACCACTGTTCTTCAAAAAAATATATCAAAACATAAGAACTTGAAAAAATTAGTCTGATAAACAGGAAAGGAGAGATTTTTCATTTACTTACTAGAAAGAAGAGATTTATAAAAACTAGGGAGAAACCTTTAAAAAGGTAAATTAATAGGCTTACATCTGAGCTACATACAACTTCTAATCCTGTTGCAACTATTGGTGGCTTCTTCTTATTGATGGAAGAAGTAACACTGCACAATTCTGTAGTACAGCTCATATCAGGCAGACACACACTGACACACTCACTATCATTTTACAGTATTGGTTTAGCATAACAAAAAAGCAAAGATACTAATTCTAAACACTAGCAAATCAGAAACTGAATTTGAAACACTGAACTATTTCAGCTTTTTATACTGGTGAGAATATATTCATTTATCATTAAAAGAAATCAAAGCATTCTGGTTAAACTTTGATGCGAAGGCTGTTGCAACATTAATTGGGCAGTCTGTAGTTAGCTGTTGTTTGCAGAGCGGTCTAAAGTAAATTAAATCTTTAGCATTTAAACTATCCAACAGCTGAAAAGGTAAAACTCCAAGTGACTTCTAGAATAGAGGCAGCCATTCAACACAAGACCAGTACAATTTAAATCAATTTTTGTACTTTTAGCTATTCATTGTAAAAGTTCTAGTGCCAGAAGACTCAACATCATAAGATTATAAATTAATGGAGATCAAAGAAAAGAAATTGTTTAGCTCACTCACATATTTCATAGTGAACTTTCACAACTCTTTCCTCCTTAATCATTCCACTGTTACTGAGCAAACTCAGCTCCCTCTTCCCAATCAATAATGCCATGCTTGGCTCGCTATTCCCCCAGCTTGGCCACAGCACCTTTGCTCTCTTGTGCTCTCTGTTTTCTTCCTCCCTGAAACTCTCTTCATCCTTGTCCTACAGTGCAAACTAAAACTAGTCCAAATCCCCAAACTAGTGAGAGGAGTATGTAGGCTAATTTCTACAAATCCTATTATCTACCAATTCAGTATTCGAAAGAGATGGAAATAATTTATACTGCTGTAACAGCCTGTGAACCCACATGTGAGTTCTCCTACACTGCCTTTTCTCATTTGCTGCATGAAATACAAATTATTGTATCCTTCTTCCTTAGCCTACTGAATTCAATCCTTGAACTCACCACTAAATGCAGCTAAATTGTGTACACAAAAAATACTGATTTTGGGGCTCTCACTAAGATCTCTTAGTGCACTACAAACATTAATTACTTTGCAATGTCTCTACAAAATTGTGTGGTTTATTTGGTCTCAGGGAAATGCACAGGATTCGGAAGCACAAGAAGAAAAAAGCCAAAATGGTTTTCTAGAGGAGCATTATTTTAAGTGCCCAATTTGAAATACCAGTGCCCTTGGAGCACTTACTGTTTTATAGCACCTGATGCATTTAAGGCAAAGCTCAAACTGAGCAACTGTGAGAGCTGCATTTGGTGGTTCTGCAAAACAATCTCCAGATGTGTTACATTTGTCACCTGGTAAACAAGGAACACACAATAAGCAGAATATTGCAGAAATTTCCCATTTCAGGTCAACTCTCCCAGATCCACTAGAATCATCGTAGCTGTTGCAAGGCTGTGGAGCAGGAGCTCACATACCACCTGTGCTTCAGCTCCCTGTGCTTTACCTCTTGACTTGCAGCAATCTTTCAAAATGCAGGAAAATTCAGTTGAATCCCTGATTGTGCCTGTCGAGAGATTCAGGTTTTTCTGTGGTCCCTGAAGAGCAGCAGAACTACCAGCATTGAGGCAACCATCTGGAGCCTGGAAAAGATCTGGTCTTCTCACATTGACACTCTATTCAATGTTCTCCCTTCCTTAAGTCCTTTCTCATCCCCCTCCTTCCTCGTCTTCCCTGTGTTTGTTTTCCTATTCCTGCTTCTTCCTAATCTTCACCCTATCTTTTATCCTTGAAATATCTTCCTATTACCCTGCCTGAGGGATTGTGGATACCACAGGAGCATTTCTATTTGAGCTCCACTGTCTCTTCAGTAAGCAGCTTGTCATAACCAGAAGAAGCAACTGCAAAGTCCCACTCAGTCCTGCTGCTTCTGGATGGAGGACGCCACGTTGCTGTGCAGGGGTGGCTTCAACTGGTATGTTTTTCCTGAAATAAGTGTCCCTTTCCTTGTGTAAATATGTCCTTACAGACTCATGTCTTCTTTCAGGATACAGCCTGTGTGTCATTACCTGCTTGATAAATGCTCTAGCACAGGTGCACTTTTGGGGGTGGGGGATGCACAGTGGGAAGAGCAGCATCGTGCCTGCACCACCACTATGGAGATGACTACCTCCGTGACACATTCCTCTTATATAATGAGCTGCTGAGCTTCTTGGCAAAATAAGATATTGAAGTAAATTCACATTTTAAATTATTCATATTTAAGTAGGTTTGATCTTTAAGTGTCAAGGACAGAAACATGAAGCCACAGCTAATAAAAGAAACAGCTGCAGCAATTTAGAATTACATTACTGCACAGTCTTTATTAATTTGAAGTTAAAGGGCTCCAGAACTTTTATTCCTTCTAAAGAGCATCAGATTCATCCACAGTGGTAAATCAGAGGCAATGTTTTGGGGATATCTGATTTAGCAGATATGCTATGATTCATTTTTCTCCAGCTTTCAAGTTTTTGGTATAATTTTCAACAAGCCAAACAATATGATAATTATTTCCATCATCTGGAATCACCATTATAATCTGTCCTCAGTGTTGTATGTTTATTACATGTTTTGAGTATGTTTGCTAGGCGGTGTTGGAGTGCAACATATATCAAAAAAAAAAAAAAGGCAAGGAAATGCAATAGTTTTCCTAAAATAGAAGATTTGGGGTTTAATTGTTTAATTACACTGAATATTTCTGTCATAAAATACAGCACAGGCAGTCTGCACCTTTTGAAAAGGTAGCTTATTCTGTGAGCAGGTCTGTTCCCAGTTCATTGACAGTAATAGCATGTCACATGAGCTGAAAGCAGCACAGTCTGTAGTCAGGATCAGTAACAACTTAAAACAGAATTTCCACAATAGGGAAAATATCTTCAAATAATGCTTTGTTCCCTGCTATTTTCAAAGCACAAGATTAAGTATTTACTAATTTGGCCCCTGAAAATGTATGCACTATATTGTTTTTGTCTACTTGAAAATAGTATAGTAGTAAGAAATTAAACACTGAGGAACAAATTTGAATTAAAGAAGAAGATGCCAGTTATATCAGGAAGATTTTTTAGAAAGTGAATTATTTTTTGAAAATTATTTACTGAGATACTTTTAAAATATACTCTACTGAATTTATGCATAATGTCTGTTAAATTGAGCAAAGTTCTCAATTCTCTTTTGCTTCTAAACTCCTTCTGGTATGTGTAATCATTAGTACAGGTAAGAATGCAGTGGGATCATTAGGTTTATCAGTGCAGGCAAAGGCCTGAATATGTGCTGAGAGTTTACTGTAAGTGAGAGAGAGCTCACCCCTTGAGGGAAGAGAGTGGAATAGTCAGAAAACATGAGGCCTAGAGAAGACATCCGATTAAAGAAAAATATTCTGCATTCCAAAAACAGTGTATGTACTTAAGCAACCCATCTGCTGTGCAGGGACAGCTTTACTCCACATGAGGCTGCAAAAAAACGACACCTTCCTACTCACTTCATCTGTTCCTGCTATGTTTTCAGAATTGAATCTACTTACTTTAGCATCAAATTTGGATTTCTTATTATAAACACTGTGAAAATTTTGGGGCCTCTCTCTTCTTAACTGTACATGCATACAAACAGATACCAAAAAACTTTTTCCAGGCTCTACTCTGTTCTTACAAGCTTGCAATGATGAAAATCACACTTGGATATTGCTTAGTGGTATCATGGCTACCAGGTTCCAGGCTCTTCCCTTGGCACAGGTATTTGCATTTACTTGAAGCACATGAAAAGCCCCACCAGAAGACACATGATGGAAAAGCAGCTCATATTTTTGCATGTTTTGATGATTTGTAGGCCTAGGTGCAAAGCCCAGTTCCTGCCTGCAGCCAAGTGAGCAGGCTGAAACACTGCATGGTCATACAAGTTCACCAGCAAAGGAGGATCTGAAAAGAGATCTTACTTTAAGTGGCCTTGTGATGAATTTGGTAGTTAAATTGTCTGAAACCAGAAAATGGCTTTTTAAATGAATGAGGAATTGCTTGTATAAGCACCCAGCACATTACAGTGTGCCAGGGTACCTCAAAATATCTAACTGAACTTGGATCAAATTAAGCTTTGTCTCTTGCATCTAACTATGGGCACTTGGCTTTGCAAATCTAACCATGTTATCTCCATTTAAAATTTTGAATGGGATTTCTTCCATGTCTTCTGAAAAACTAAATCTTATATTCAAATATTATATATGCTGTTATTCACAACTGTAATAATTTATACACTTTGCTCCAACATGCAAGCACTGATCTTTCAGCTCTGCATCCTGGCTCCTGACTGTTTGAGCTACAGAATAATGGAAGAGAAGTCCAGTATCTTCTGAGAAAGGCAGCTCCCAGTTCTGTATGCTGGCTCTAGGGGTAGAAGCTAGCCTAGCTGTGGCTTGCTGTCTTCCAAGAGGTGAGATTTTCCTGCTTCTGCTCTCACTCTGGAACACTTTCCCATAGTTCTACACCAGGCACTTCAGGAAGACTGCTTTAGTTACACCCTGTGCCAGAGACGAAATCATGACACATAGTGTATGGTCCATAGGTATTGGGAGCTGTACACAGCAGGCAGTGGCAGTTGTTCTCTCTTTTCTCCCTTAAGCTACTTTCTTTTTATTTTTTTTTTTCATGCTAAAAATACTAGTTCTTGAAGATCTGATTCTGTTCTTAGACTGGACAGACCAAGTCCTGGAAGCACACTGTGTTTGTTATGCAGGAGGGCTGTGACTGCTGAGCTCCCTTTAAACACAGATGGATGATGTAGATTTTAACAAGGGCTGTCTAATGAATATATGCAGTAACACTTTTCAGAGGCTTCTGACTTAAGACTTGGATGGGTCTGCACAAAGCCAAGCAAAGATTAACCTCCTGCCCTAGAGATCCATCTCCAAGCCAGCTTTCAAGCTCCTGATCCACAGCACCAAGTGGCAGCTATTTTTAAAAGTTACCTACTTTTTAACCCTACCAACAAGACCCTCTGATGTTCTGGTTTTATCTCCCTCCTGGAAAACCCAAAATGTTGCTAAAACTTCCAAAGTCGCCAAAGTTGCCAACCTGAGAAAAAAAACAAGGATGAAAAACTTTGTCCCTAATGTTTGTAGCCCTGTGAAGATAAAACCTTCTTAAAGTACCTGGAGTACTGCAAAGCTCTCAAGGTGGTTTTTTGTTTTCTTTTTTTTTTTTTTTAATTCAGCATTCTGCAGTTCCTGTTACAAGCAGTTCATGCCAGTTTAGTGGCTTATTATGGCACAGTCACCAAATATTAATCCTAAAATTAAGTAAGAGTGGTTTATCCCCATTCTAGCCCATTGTCTAAACATGCAAATTGTTAACTCTGTAAAACTCTGCACAAATAATACCAAGCTTTGCTTGAGGATCCAAAAGGAAGTTGCATTCAGCAAATTCAGGCACTTAAAACTTCATCTAATTGTCTTTTGAAGATTAGTTGTCAATACTGAAGGAATGCTTATACCACTATTGCCAGAGATAGAAAGCTATACCTCCCTATATTTTACAATCTCTCCTTAAATATGTGCCAGTGTTGGAAAGATGATAGTAGGCCATAGGGACCTCATTTCATATGGCAATTTTCACATAAGAGAACAAAATTATGGCAGTCTTTCCATTCTAAGTTAAAAAGGTTGTCTCAGACATCACTGGAAAGAGCAACTAAACACCCAACAAAATCATTATGATGAAGGGAAAGAGCAAACAGTCAAGAAAATGCCCTTATGCTTGAAAAATGGGAAAAGCAAGAATGAAAATTTGAATGAAGAGATTCTTGCCATCTAATACCAGGTGCAAGGGAGCCAGGGAGGAGGTGTTCATGTTCTAATTGCTGAAACACCACTCTCAAGTAAGGTCCTTATGCCAGGTTGTATTTCTAAGAAACTGTAAACCATGCAATTTTTGCATTACTTGTGTGTCAGCTTTCTCTTTAGAAAATGGCAGAACTGTGAATGCAATCTACATTGAAGAGGAGTAGGAAATCTTCACCGTTGGACAGCAACAGGTTGACACCATTTTGTGCCAAAGGCGACATCTCCCTGAACTTGTTCTCCATTTCCCTGGCTGGATGACTCAGTTGGCCCGTTCCCCATTTCACCCCAGTGCTGTTCAGGACCTGCCCAAAGTGGGTCCCTGGGGCTGGCCAAGTGGACATATCCCCTTTGTAGCTGTGCCTGGTGACAACCAGCCTGGCCTTACTTACTGTCAGGAGAGGGACTGACAGGCTTTCCCCACCCATCTGCTGAGCACCGGTTCTATGTGCTTCTCCCACGTTGGTACTAGCTCAGGGCTCTCCTCCCCAGCCCATACCACTCCCATTATTCAGATCTCCTTCACAAAAACCTGCTTGGTTCAAGCCATAGGAGGCTTTTCCATGAAGGTTAGATTATACACTTGAGTGTGATTCAATCAGTAGAGATGGAATTGATATAACATCAAGTTTGAAGTAACTTTGCTGTCCTAAACTAGCTCTCCTAGTCCATTTAACTTTAATTCAAATGTGAGGACATTTGGCATGCCCCCATGAGTCATCCCTTCCTGCATCACACCAGCTTAGTGGCTGTTTGTGCAGATCACGAGCTTTTAAAGAAGACCTTTAAGATTTTCTTAATATAGTCTGACTTCAGATCATCCACAAAATGTCTTCAGATATTAAAACCATTTTCTGTCTGACTCAGACACAAACTAGTTTTAAGTGACAGTTCACCCGGGGAGAATTATATTATTTAATTACAACCCCTCATTCCCTAAGTGGCTGTATTTCCACCCTGTGGGTGGTTTAGAGCTATGTTCTTCTTCATTTGAAAATTACGGTTTTGGTTTTTCATATTCAAGAGTTACCTGGTGAACACCATTTATAACATCTTAACACAAAACCACTTCTAATTGTTCCACCTTCATATTTATCTATATTGGAATAAAAGGTTTCAGAGTGTTATATGCATGCTGCAGTACTCATTACTGTTTAGCCAACTGAGCTACAAATACCCAGCTGTTTCACCAGCCATATCCCAGGGCATAATTTGGCATCACCATTTATCCAGTGGCAATGGTTCTTTGATGGTTTAAGCAGCTCCCAAATCCCTTCCTCACAGCTTACTTGCAGGGCTGCACTATAAACCAAGCCAGTGAAATGTTCCGTGTCAATCTCCAATCTCACAATGCAGTACTTATTTATCACATGTTTAAATCTAAACCACTTACTGACACAGGTCACCCGTAGTAGAAAGTTTCCCTGCCACAAGTGTGATGTTAGCAGAAGGTATCAGAGGACTGAAATGACATAAATTAGAACTGGGAGATGGAGTTAGATTCTTAATTATTTCTTCCTTGTTCCCTTCTTCTTGCTTTATTTTATTACCTCCGTTTTGGTGTAAAGATTTCAAAACCAAAAAAGGGAAAAAAAAAAAAAAAAAGAAAGCTGTCAACCTCCCCATCTCCCCCAAAACACTCCACATGAAGCAAGCACCAAGCTAAGCAAATACAGCATAACAGATACTCTGCTGAAAAATACCCAAGTCTGAGCTCCGAGCAGGAATATTTACAGATGCTTGGTAATACCTCTAGACCCAAAGATAACTCTAGCTTCTAGTCCTGTGAGCATCATGCTCCTTTATTGATATTGTCCCAAAGGTCTGTGGGTCAAATTATTTAAATGTACACTGCACTAAAAAATATTCTCCCATCTATATCAATAATTACAACTCATAAAACAGTCCTTTACCTGGTTTCATTTTAGGTGACATAGAAACACCGGGAGTGCTTGTTCAAAAAAAGTAAAAAGAAAGTAGCGTAATTTTTTCCTTCTTCCCTTTTTCCTCTCAACTTTACTCTGAGATGTTGAGTTAGGTTCTGATTTCATTTGTTCTACTCCAAACAACAGACGTGTCTACAAGTTATTAAGTACTTGATTAAGTGTGATTTCAGAGTTCTTTATCTTTTCTGCATCAGATCCCCATGGTCATTCCTAGAGAGCAGCACAGCATGGTTTTGTGTCAAAAACTGCCAAAACTGAGCAAAGCACACTGTGTTTGGAATGTGTTAAGGGCCCCTGCAAAGCCAGCTGCAGCTGGTTACAATGCAACTCCTCACAAATTCATCCCCTGCTTTAGCTAGGTAGGAAGAGACCAGCCCCTCCACTGTGCATCTCTGCCAGAAAACACCACTTCTGAACCCAGAACTTGTCAGATGAAAATCCCAGCTCAGCTTCATTTAGGAACCTCCCCTCTAGCCCAGATTTCTATAAATACTGTGGAAAAAATACATATGTGTATTACAATAAATTAAAGTAAGGTCTGAGAACCTGAAGCCTGCAGGCTGCTCAGAGCCACAGCTTCATTCCACATGGACCACAGATTATCCCTTCCTCACACATGCATGTGCCAACAAGCTGACTGAGAAAGAATGACCAAGTGGCCACTACCACTGGTGATAATAACAAAGAATTCCCACTTATGTTATAAAACTAATGTGGCCCACAGCAATGCCAAAGGGGAAATATTATCACAGCAAGGTCCTCACAGCAACAACACTGCAAATTACAGGGGCCCTGAGTTTACCAAGGAAGCCTCACAAAATCCATCAACACTGGTAGCCTCAGTGTCAGGACTTTTTTTCCTCCCTGTCTGCATATATTGCTGCTTTTCTGGTTTTTTTTCCCCCCATCTTTGCTATCTCTAACTCCTCTCACTAATTAGAGTAAAAGAAACCATTCAAATGGGATCCAGACAAAAAGATGCACTAAGGCTGGGCTCTCACACTCTTATATTGGTAACACAAAAAGAGATGAACACAAGAAGTTGGAATTAGCTTTCACATATGGAGGCAGTTCTCAGTACAACAGCAATCTTCAAGAAACTTTTCACTAGACATGTTGGAGGTGCACCTTTTTTATTGTCTAGGCATTCAAAACTAATTTTCCTTCAAGCAAAGACACTGCTTTTCACTGAGTGATAATGTCAATGCTACTTCAAACATTTCAAATTTCAGCCTTTTTTGGTGTCTTATGACTTAAGTGTAAGAATTCTGAGACAGAAGTGGGTAGATGTTTTTGCCCACATTTTCACATTCAAATTAATTCAAATTAATTTTAAATTTTCCCTTTTTTTAAAGGCAAGTGAACATTAGAGAGTACACTGTCTCATAGATCAGCTCCCCACACTGTTTTTCAGGGTCTATCTGTTCAATTTTTTCTATGCTTCAGCTATGAAAAAACATGATTGAAAGCAGAATTCATCTCACTTCATTTTAGAGACTTGTAAGGGAAGCATCTACAGGATTGGAGCTTGGATCCCTTTGTAATCCCTGAGAGGAACAGCAGTAAGTAAGATTCAACCCCAACATTCCATGTGCTTCCCTAGGATGAGATGAATTCCACTTGGAAAGTACTCCTTCCCCCTGCATGTACTACACTGTGTACTACAGATTGTTCAAACCCCTGCCTCTTTCAATATGTAGTCTTCCCTGACTGCATACAACCAGCCCATTTAAATGTCAAGGTTTTTACAGCAAGGACTGTCTCCCTCCATATACAAGTGCAACAAATAGGTAAACAGGATCACACCAGCATGACTGTGGCCTTTATTTGCTGCCAAAGTATAAAACATCAAGAACAGTGGTAATACTAATACCCTAAACAGATTAGCAATTAGAATTCATGGGAAAAAACAATGATTTAAATAAGAATAATACTGAAAGCCTATGGCGAAATAAAAAAAAAAAACCAAAACCAAACCACAAATAACCACCCATTGCATGCAACATGACTCTATAAAGCCAGATATGGAAAGCAATCAAATAAAAAGCTTTGACCAACTTACAAAGTCTCTCCTTGCTGTGGTTATGGACTCTGATCTGTTACAGCATCAATAAATTTTGTTTATGGCTTTTAGCTTTTACAAAGAAGGTGAAAGAGGGACAAATATGTTGTCTCCAGTCCTTAACTAAAAAAAATTTAAAAATGGGGTTGGGGGCGGGGGGGACAAAAAAAAAGGGCCTTTTAACAGAGGTGAGGACAAGTGGAGTTCTGTGGTGGTTTGACTAGGAAGGAAGTTGCTTGGGAAGGTGGTGGTCAAACCAGTCAGTGGCCAGAGGTGAATATTGGCACCTGGGGTGGCCACTAGGAACCTGGACACGCCTTTGAAAACACACAGGGGTTAAAAGCAGAGCATTCCCAGGGGAACTTCCTCTTTGAGTCCAGCGGGGGATCAGACCTGACCTCCCTCGGGGGATCAGACCTGACCTCCCTAGTCCAGCTCCGGCTGGGTGGGGGAGGGGGTGAGCCCTGCGGCCGGCCGGGGCCGAGGTAGGCCAGGCTGGAGCCCTGAGGGACCCTGGGGTGCTTTGGGCAGGCCAGGCCGGAGCCCTGAGGGACCCTGGGGTGCTTTGGGCAGGCCAGGCCGGAGCCCTGAGGGACCCTGGGGTGCTTTGGGCAGGCCAGGCCGGAGCCCTGAGGGACCCTGGGGTGCTTTGGGCAGGCCAGGCCGGAGCCCTGAGGGACCCTGGGGTNGAAGGGGGAGGAGAAGTGGTTTTGAAAACTTCCATTGTAGACATTGTGTGTGTATGTTTTTTTCTTTTCCTTTTGTGTTTATAGTAGGTGTAATAAAGCTTTATTCCTTTACCCCTGAGATGATGGAGCCTGCTTTGCTGTATTTTGGGTCACATCTCACGGTAACCATTCGGGGAAATGTGCTTTCATGGGGGCACTGGCATTGGGCCAGGGTCAACCCATGACAAGTTCATCTGTAGCTATTAAAGGTTCCTGATGCCAAATTTCTCAAATCTGGGCTACACTGCCTTTCCAGGTGACCCTATCTTTCCTAAGCTACTCTTTGCTTCAGAATGTGCAAAGGAAGAGAGCCATCGCCTCTCAGTTGTGCCATACATTAAATATTGCAGGCAGAACCTGGCTGTTTGGATGTTCTTACTAGGATCCTCACACAAGGATGTATTCCCCTTGGCCTCAGTCATTTTAGCTACTGGGCTGGGCAACAGCATGAGGAAAAAAGGGTGAATTCACCTAAACAAATAAATAAACAAATAAGCTTTCGAGCAGGAAGGCTGTCCTTGGTGAAGGCTGTCCTGCACCTAGGTGCAGGTGGCTTTGTAGTGAAGAGGATTCAGAATTTCTTCAAGCCATCAGAAGCAGAAAATAAAGGGTAACAGTGCAGTGCAAGTCAGACTGTTGCACATGTGTAGAGAGAAGTGCAGCAATCAAAATTAACCTGAAATTTGTAAACCATTATTACAACGGCCTCTCAGACCACCAGGAATTAAAACCTTTGAAATACCTTATACTCTGTTCACTAAGTAAAAATATAATTAACCAAATTATATACATCTCAACCCTTACTGCAGCACCTACATTTTTTTCTATATAGAACTACTGATGCAGTTTAAAACCCCAGTGCACGATAGTCTGTTTAGCATGCACAATTCTCACCTACACAATTATTTCACCTGTATTCAGACTGACCTCTCTCCAGTCTAATAGCAATATCTTCAAAATAATATTATATTCCTCTTCAGGCTCCCTCTAATTTAATAAAACCTTCTCAAGTAAAACTAATTAGTGGGTGATTGATGTAGTTGTACAGATACAGTTTTAATAAAATTACTAAGCTACATGTAAAAGCCAAATTTGCATAGAAGGGTTTCCTTTCACAAACAAATAAATGCTGAAAACATAATTTCAAGATAAACTTGCAAAGAAAAAAAAGGGGGAATAGCAAAGCAAGGTAATTACCTATCTCCCTTTGGTTTTCTTTTTTGTACTGTCTTCCCTTTGGGTCGTCTTTCACTTCCTAAACAGGGGCTCCCACCAGGGCCTGTTACCCGTATTGATTCAAGGCCTTTGGAAGATTTCTTAAAAGTAAATTCCACAGGTTCTCCTTCTTTTAGGCTTCTAAATCCTTCCATGTAAAGCTTGCTCTGTAAATAGGAAAAATACTCTTGGTTACCATTGCCTTAAAAACAGTATTTACATTTATCATCAACAGGACAAATTACCTCGTCTACCATCCTATAACACATACAAGTTGAGTAACAGTTTCCTCTGCATGAGCTGTAGCAGATGATACTACAAATTATAGTCCTGGATACACTGAAAACCCCATTCAACAATAAACAAGTGAAAAGAACCTATTTTCAATATCAGCAAAACTGAAATAACATTTTCCTTTTCCATGATGAATGCTACAGATGAAGCAGAAGAAATGTGTATTCTTAAAATCCTTAAAAATTCTTAACAGGTCTCAGGAAGTGAAAAGGTCTGGAAAGAGCAAATGTTCACTTCAGAGCAAATTAATTTATGATCAAAGTTTTAATAATTTGCATTCTTTATATCTGAGACATGGGTCTGCTGCTCTGAAAATTAATCAAAGATACAGCAAGCATGAGAAGCACAAAGAAAGCACTCTGAACAAACTCTGCTGACATGGGCAATTCAAATATCCCTAGTGAGCTGCTGAATTTCTGTTGACTACACCAAAAATCTTATCTACCTAGCGTGATTTATGTATGGGTTTATATTTTCATTCACAGAAAAGGAAATTTTTATCATTAGGGCAAGTGAAATAAATACTGATAAATATTTCAATATTACACTGCAGTAGAAAAATCTTGGACAAGCTGAAGTCAACAGGAGCTTACCACTGATTCTGATACAGTGAAAATTTTCATCACGTTTCCAAACAAATTATGTACAATAGTAAGTAAGCATTCCAGGACAAATCTGATTAATCAAACTCTTAAATAAAATAATAATCGAGTTAAATAACAGGGAGGCTTTTGGGGGTGGTGGAGATAAAGTGGTTGCAGTACAGTTTTATTTTAGAAATTACACAGTACTTGAATGAAATCAGTTGGACTCACAGAGAATATTACAAAATACCTCAATTTACACATATTTAGAGGTCTTTCAGGAGAGTTATAACACATATTTTCTTCCTTTGCTCATGAATTCCTCAGAGGAAAGAGAAAAAATGTATCCTGACTGATTCTTAATCCATTCTCTAACATTCACTTGGCTGGATCACGGAGTCAAGAAGGAAATCTTCACTGCAGGTGCCATCCCAAATCAGTCACATGTCAAAAAAAGCCAAGTGACACACAACTTGCATCTGTTACTTGACAAGTGCAACTAAGAACATGTACAAATCAGATGGCAATCCCTGACATGGGGTCCCTGTAACCATTCATGGGAGGTCTGCAGCACCAAGACACTGTTTTAGCAGAGCACAAGAACTGACACCTACACAGTTCATCGTTTCCACACAAAGAGGGAGCTGGTTTCTTCACAAGGATACACAGAGAACAGGACCAAGAGCAAGAGCAGTTCCCCCTGAGCTGCTACAGAGCAAACTAGTTTCAGACAAATAGAAGAAATTACTAATTATAAAAGGAATTAAACAAAGAAGCCCAAAGTAATAGTTCCCTTTGCTGGAAATAATTAAGACTCATCTTACCAGGGTACTGAATAACCCAATCCAAGGCCCTGCTTTCAGCAAGATGTTCAACTAGAAATCAAGAGGAGCTTTCTAACCTAGGCTTTCCTGTGATTCTGACATCTTAACCCAGTGCTGGTGAGACTGGAGAACAGGATTACAGTTCCTGGTTCTGCAGCAGCTCTACCTTGGGACACCTGTGTCACTTCTCCATGTTTTTCTGAAGAGGGGTGCCACTGCAAAGTCTATTTTTCGCAGCACTAATAAGCTAAATTATAAATTAGAAAATAATTTGGAATACTTATTTTAATGAAATCATGTGAAAGCACATATGCCTCAACTTCCTGAAACCCCAAGTTCTCAGTGCACCCAGAACAAGACACTACTGCTGCTGGTCTGACTGAGTGACTCAGGTGCTTATAATTTTTCCAGCAGCCAAAAGTAACCAAGAACACAGCTTCACTCATTAGGAGAAAGGCTGGTTTTGCTTATCCAGTTGTGCATTCTAGTAGGCTTGGCGGGAAAACACAAATGTAACAGTGTGACACACGAGACAAATTGCTGATTTTATAGGCTAGAGGTTGAGCACTATTTAAAAGGTGGGGGGAATAGCATGTGGGACACATGAAAGAAGAAATATATGGTATCTGTTCCCTGAATCAGGGGGAACAGATACTTCTACTTTAACTTGGCTTTTTTAAAAAGTGAAAATTTAAGGCATGAAAAAATAAATATGCAAACGTTCTTACTAATGCAACTGGAGGACAGTAATCGTACACCAACCAATGAAACTAACCACCCAGGAGGGCAGCATTATTTCAAGCAAGCTCTCCACTTTGAAATGCCTGTAAAGCAATAAGGGGATCTTTGCCACAATGAAGAAACATCCAAGTTCAGAATGTGCCAAAAGAAGACACCACCACTCCTCAGCTCAAACAACAGACACTGCCTGTGGCGTGAGTCCATCTCTAGGTCCCTCCACAACTCTTCAGTCTTCTGTAGCCAGCAGGGAAATCTTGATGAAAGGAAAGAACTGAACAATGTGTATTCTGATCTAAAATAAGCACACAGTTGAATGTTCCAAAACCAGACAATCAGTACAACACAGATGGGTGCTAATCACAAGGGAACCTCAAAGGCATAAGCCCTTATTTTCCTGCAATACTTAGCACAGCATGGATGCTTGTCTACTTGTTTAATTACAACTTAATGAAGATACAGTTAAGTCTCAGTTATGCATTTTTTCCTGAGTTTCACCATTATTTAAAAATGCCAAAAGGTTAACATCTGATACACATAATATTATCTTCTTCTTTACCTCAAAATTAATACCTGCTTAAAATGTAACTTAAAGCAGGGCATTATTAGTATTCTAGAATATTTTTATTTTTCTCATTTCACTGTTAGCAACAGAACTTGATTTCTAAACAAAGCACTCTATTTACAAGAGATTTTTAAACATTTAAAAGCCTAAGTAAAGCAACCACCATGCTTTCATGAATCACATGTTATGCAGGTGTACATTTTTTGCACGTGTTTTTTTTGAGAGCTTTTAACAACAAAAAATGTTGAAAAAACCCCACTTCAAATGACTTGCACAGTTCTCTCCTTGAATAGATCTCAACAGCTTTTCAATGTTAGAGATGGATTTGGTGCTGTTTGACTTACTGTGCAAATGTATAGCTCATGGTGAGATTCTCTGAGGGTGCAGTAACAATTCAAAGCCATTGTGAAAAAATGGCATTTGGAAACCAGCAAAACAAATATAAAACCTGAATCCCTCTTAACTTGTCTAAAGAGTTGGACAAAAAATGTCTGTAAAGTTGATAATTTAATGTTGAGAGACCTAGCTCAGTATTTTCCTCACATTACTTAAACAAATAAAACTGACACAATTAAAAGCCATTGTGAAAAAATGGCATTTGGAAACCAGCAAAACAAATATAAAACCTGAATCCCTCTTAACTTGTCTAAAGAGTTGGACAAAAAATGTCTGTAAAGTTGATAATTTAATGTTGAGAGACCTAGCTCAGTATTTTCCTCACATTACTTAAACAAATAAAACTGACACAATTAAAAGCCATTGTGAAAAAATGGCATTTGGAAACCAGCAAAACAAATATAAAACCTGAATCCCTCTTAACTTGTCTAAAGAGTTGGACAAAAAATGTCTGTAAAGTTGATAATTTAATGTTGAGAGACCTAGCTCAGTATTTTCCTCACATTACTTAAACAAATAAAACTGACACAATTAAAAGCAGCCAGAGTTTCAAGTCAGTGAACCATTTCTAGAGCCCTGAATGGGATCTATGGGTATACCGCTAACAAACAAAGAGAAAAACTTAAAAGCAACATGCTTTTCCTCGTTTCTCTCTTTCAGCTGTCAGAGACTTTACTGTTATTTTTACCAGCAGTCAATGCAGTAGTTTCAGACTGAAGCTTTTTTTTTTCCTCTTTTTAAATTTGACAATTCAACAGGACCATTTATGGTGGTTTTTTTTTTTTGGTTTTTTTTTTTTGGTTTTTTTTTTTTGGTTTTTTTTTTTTGGTTTTTTTTTTTTGGTTTTTTTTTTTTGGTTTTTTTTTTTTGGTTTTTTTTTTTTTGTATTTTTGTAATAGATACACTAATGTAAAATCTCACACATCTCTGTTACAAGCAATGGCTTGGTCCAAAATGCTGGTAATCTCGTAGTAGTATTGGTAACTACAAATATGAATAGAAAACCCCATGATTACAAGTTCATGGAAAGCATTTCCTACTATAAAACAAAAATCAAAACTTAACAAGTATAAACTGTATTAGCAAAATGGTCCCCAAAGAAACACACCAATTCCTGGGCAGTGTCAGGGAGTGCTTACAGCTTTCACCAGGCTCTACAAAAGAAAGGAAGTTTGGAATTAAGGATCATTACAGGGGCCCTGATTGCCTCAGATATGTGTGCATTACTTTTAATAAGTGTGGGGAGTAAGTGCCTCATCACAACTTTGCCATTTCTAGTCAGGACTGTGAACAACTGCTGTTACAGACATTAAATCTTTTAGAGGGACAAAGGGGAAAAGTTATTTGGTGGCATTCTGCTTACCTCGTTTATTTTCTGTATCTCTCATTTCTGACCCTTTTTATCTAGTGATTGATTGATTGCTTAGTACAATGACCAGACGCCACCAGTATGCTGAGTTTCCCAAAGTAAGAAAACTGTTTTCCCTCCAAAATTATCTACAATTAAATCCAGACATGAAGGAAAGCATATTCTAACTCCCCACCACAATAAGGATTGCAAGAAAGTACAAAACAACCTCGTACAGTTCCATCAAGAGCCGTCAACCTTTGAGTTAAGCAAGGGTACACAGTGAGAGGACCCAGAAGTAAAACAACGCATAAAACTGGATGCATACTAGTGTCCTTCCTTGCATTAGACCAAAACCCACACAGAATAGTATCAGCTGCATGATACCAGTCCTGCTATGAGGACTTTTGCTGTTGACCAAAAGTTCATTATCAGACATTTGTGAAGACCATGTATTTTTATAGAGAGAATGCTAAAGCCAAGAAAAAAATTCACTACCCTGAACAACAGCCCTTCCAAGGGCAATGTGCAGCTCTGCTGCACTAAGACAGGATTTGAAGACTGGGCACTCGCAAAACACCTCAACACTGTTCCTGCTGACCCTCAAGGGCTTGTTCCTGCTCCTAGAGGCTTATCTTGCACCAAATCTGGCACTTCTTTTGGTCCTCTCCATAAGCCAATTTAACTCGCTAATCTGGCAGGAAACAAACTCAGTTTAAAAAGAAGGGGGGAGGATAAGAGGAAGAGGAAACAGAGATAGATTTTTGTTTTTCCAGTGAGCTAAATCTATTCACAGAGAAGTTCAACGAGCTCTAGGGCATACACAGTGGAAACAGCAACTTTTTGAGATGAGAATGTACTCCTTAATATTTTATGCAAAAAACCAAACTCTACAGCATTACATGGTGTTTTTTTTAAAGCTTAACATAACACAAAGTAACTTTCAAAAAGCTACAAAACACTATTTCTCAAAGATTTGCACTTTGGCTCCAAGACAAGGAAGAGCCATGTACACTACATGTACAAAATATTTATGAGAAAGGGTGAGCTACTGCAAGTAACTTTACAGTAGGGAAAGAGCTGGTATGTAGGCAGTAACCACATGCAGCTGGTACACTGCAATTTCACACCTTTATTTACTTGGAATTTGTTTCTGTCTTGAATTTCTACCATGACCGTAGTCATGTTCATAACCTTGTTTCCATTCATCATCCTGTCGCTGTCCCCACACTGTTATTTTTCTTACTGAGAAGTGTGCAAAGGTATTTATTTAACTTTTGGACAAAAGGCTCTGTCTAATTCAAAACCACCCTCCCTATAAAACAGAAGGATTTCTTCTTTCTCCATTTATGTATCTGAGGAACTTCTATTAACTGCTTTAACTTTTAAGAAGTTTAAATGAATTCTAACTCAGCTTAATACTTACAGTTCTTGTTCCATCACAACTTCCAAGAAGTGATTTCTTTTGATAATCTATTACTTTTTTGCATTACCTTTTCTCAACCCAATATCCCTTCCAAGAAAAGGGTCTCTGATAGAATGATTAGGTAATTTGCCACAATTCTCCTTTTCCTTTACTTGAGATTCAAGTTGAACCTTTTCTCTATTTAAGTCCCCAGTACTTCAGCTCACCTATGTTTACCAAACAGTTCTCTTAAATTTAACACATATATCTTAAAAAAAAATTACAACTTTCTGTCATCTCATTTAACTTACACCAAGTAAACACAGTTCATGTTTTACCTTCATTTTTTAAACAAGCATGTTTTCTGTAGGGTCAGCAATTCCTTTCAAGCCCAAAATAACACAACTTCTATTCTGAATTACTCTTTAGGTAAGAAAGCTATTGACGGTTGTGTACAGAAAAACCACATTATTATATAATAGTATTAGACATGTTGTCTGTATATAAATCTAAGCTAGAGAGCTACAACAAGTCTCTCATAATTCCTTCACAAAGTGATTTTGGCCAAATAGATTCTACTGTGTCCATGCTACTCTTTGTTTCCAAGCTGCCAACTTCACTAACAACACAGTACCAATTTTCTGCACAATTTTAAGTATTTGTGTTCAGGCCATGAATGCAATTTGGCCATGTTCTCGCTGTCTCTGTATCTGATTACACACTCAGCAGTGGCTGCTCTGATTTTATATACTAATAAAAAGAGCTTGGATATTAAACATATATTTTGCTTTTCCTACTCGACCTAATCCTCTTTTCTTGGTATAGTAAGTGTATTTTTTGTTAGTGTAGCACCTACACAACTAGTGTTCTGCTAGTAATTTTCATCCTTTTCTCCTTTTCATAGGCCATTTATGTTACTGCATATACAATTCTCATTTATCCAATTTTCCTTGTTCTGTGCTTTAATACCAGGCATGAAAATCAAACCAGTCTCTTCTCTCATTTCTCAGTTTAAGTATTTTCTCATCAGTCACACTAGGCACAAGAGAGAATTGACTCACTTCAGTCAGTTTCTAAAGGGAAGTTCCTCTTTTCCCACCAAAGCCTCACGTTGACTCAGGAAGAAAACCGTTTAACTTTCCTTGGCAATGCCAGATTTCTGCTTTGTTTCTGCTCCTTGAATCAGTTCTAGGCAGTCAAAAAACCCACCAGCACACCTCAAAAGAAGCCTTGTGAATGTGCAGCCATGGCAGGTAAGGCTGTCCTATGCAGCACCTTGCCAACACTTTCATCACTTCAGTGATCTCCTGAAACCACACTATTAACCCCAGATAGTTTAATCTCACACTATTAATCCCAGATCCTCGGAAGTTCCCCCACTGAAAAGCATCTTCTTCTCTTGATGGTCTCCCAATGGTCAAATACCTCCAAGCTCCCTCCCCACAAGTGTTCCCTTGCTACAGCTGACTGTACTGCTTTTGGGAGCCCCACAGACACCCCAGGATGGGGGCCCTTTCCTTCCTTCGCTCACCACTGAGCTATTCCACCCTCAGGCAAGTGAAGTCACCCCATGCAACTGAAACAACTCTTTCTCTGTCCCAAATACTCATCTGCTGTAATGCAGTTTTGCAGAAACCCAAAGGCTCTTTTCTACAAAGATTAGGAACAAACAAGCATGACCTCTTACGCAATCAACAAACAGGGCAGGTTATCCTCTTTCTATTTTCATTAGGATGAGGCTCTTTCTTCTCCACCCCGCAATTTTTATTCTTCCAGGGTATGAGGCCCTGATGTCCAGCTGACCAGATTCTCCAAGGCATCCTGATATTCAATCCATTTTAGTGATGCTTCCAAGTGGAAAACTTCCCAAGAGGGAAGAAAACCATCATCAGACTCTTTGGTGTACCTCTTCCCCTGACAATGTACAATAAACTGAAAAATTCGTGAGCTGCATACTTTGATAGTGTCCACCTAGGCATAGTATTTTTCAAACCTCCTTTCTGTTAAAAAACCACAAACTTCCAAGGCAGAGGTCAAAACAAGCCACTCCTGCAGCTCATTATTATATTACATGAAGAAAGCAGGTATCATACAGATTCCTAGACCTTTTCTCTCAGGGAGGAAGGAAAAAAAAAAAAAAAGGAAAGAAGAAAAACAGAGTGGGCCACCAGAAAATCCATAAATACCCCCAAGTCCACTCCTCTAATTTCTTCCAGAATGGATACAAATACAGTGAAACCTGCAAGATGGATTTGGCTAAGATGTCTCCTGTCAGGTATCTCTCCTACAAATTTAATGGTGAGGACAGAACACAGCATGGCTATGCTTGACTCATTTTAAAAACCATGCTGAATATACTGAAACACAGTTCTCTTCCAGCAGATCTAAAAATTAGCCAACTTCAGTGTACATCATTCCATAGAGGAGGAAATCAAAAGCACAGGAAGGCACAATGTACAAGTCACAGTCTGCTGCATTTTTCAAGTACTGAAAATGTACTCTGGTAGAAAGCAGAGAGTCAATGGTAGAGTTATGTCACCTAAACCACAGTTTCCTGCAGATATACTACATCTTTCTGGTGCCATTAACCAGAAACAACTGCAGCACCTCTATTTTCCATGCCTGCCCTACGATGTCTGTGACCTTAATTTCTGAGCTCCTCTATACACCCCCATGCACAAGAATGACAACCCCTGTGTCAAGAGATGTTTAAGCTATATAAAGGTTTCTTATCCACCTCCCTCACCACCTCCCACCATCCCAAGACACTGCATATAATTAAAAGTAAATTAGGCCCAGATTGTGATCTGCTAATTCAGATGTAGCAGGATGTCTCTCTGCACATGCACCTTTCCCTTCCTCTGCATAAAAGTGGCCTGAGAGTGATGTTTTCTTACTATAGACCCTTAACGTCCATCTCTGAGGAAGCTGTTCTTAACTTTTAAATTGCATACCAGCTGCAAAATGGTACCAGGAAAATTATGAGAAAGCAGTTCATCCACCTTTTTGTAAACCCTCACATGAGAAAATTAAGTTCACACTTCACTGATAAACAGAAGAATGGCTAACACTGTGGGCAGCTACAGGAGCCACAGGCTGACACTAAAAGCCCCCTGCATTTTAAACAAATGAATCAGCAAATCAGCGTACATACGGAGTCCTGAACCTCCTATTCTCATGGCTAAACCTCCACTTCACCCCATTCTCATGGCAAAACATATTCCAGCTATCCTGACCTGCCTCTTTCTTCCAGAAGCATAGTGTAACATGTAGCCACCAACAATTCTGCAGCCCAAAAGAGAAACAGAAGATTAGGGTGAGGGTAACAGGGTTATGTTTGTAGATGCAGGCTAATAACCAGGACTAAAAGAACCTTACTTGTGAGCAGTAAATTGAGGTAGGGCTCTGGGGTGGTAAGGATGCAGGTGAGAGAGTGGATGGTTGTTGGATCCTGATGGAATGTAGCAAATGGACTTTCTCAACAGGCCAGGGACAGGGTGGTGGAAGGGCTGGGTAATGCCAAAAAACCAGGGCTGGTACCTTACAGGGAATGGGCTAGGGCAATGGCCTGGCAGAGGACTGAAGCCAAAACCAAGCTGTGAAATAGAAGTGGTGGATAGTTACAGCACCTCCAGGTTCTCAATGCCCCAGACAAGCCAACTGCACTCTCTTCCCAGTCAAGCACTGGGAGCAGAATGAAGGCTTACAGGCCAATCCTGACTTGGGCCATGCTGGCAGTCCACCCCTGCCCCTACTTCCTTTCTTCTCTTCCTCCCTAGCTACCTATGGGCTGGAGTCTGAAAAACTGTCCTCATATCCCTTCCACCCTCTCCAGGCCCTGGGCTGAGAACAGGAGCCTGCCAGCCCAGCACAGCACCGTGACTGCAACTTCACCTCAGAAACCCGAGATCATGCTGCAGAGAGTGTTTTCTGAAAACTACCATCAGCTGTTTTAGTGCAAAGCTCCTCCATGCTTCAATGACATCTTTCTAATTCTTCAGAGAAAAATGCTGTCTGCTTGAGAGCTCCTTTTAGCCAGGGACTGAGGGAGTAAGTGAACATGCTTGGTATTTCAGCCAACTGAGAGTAACCATGCCCTAAGCAATTCCAAGATAAAAATCCATTATCTTGTAAACAGACACCCTTCTTGAACTATTCACCAGCTTTTGGGCAAACACAGTTTTCACTTTTATGGTACAGGTGTCCTTGCTTCCCACCAAGCACTCACGTTGCACTGAGCAAGGTCCTACACAAATGACAAAAGAAGCCATCCACATGCAATACATCAATGCTGCTAAACAATTTGGAGGTCATAACCTATATTAACCATCTATTTTTTAATTCTATTTACTTAATATGCCAATAGACAAGCAAAACACAAAAATAAAATACTGGTTAGAATATTTGTTTGCTAAAATCAAAGTTGCCATGCGCACAAGAATAAAACAAATTATCTGACAAAATTAGTGGGGTTCAAATGTTGCTTATAAAACAAGCAATAAATAGGCTGAAGTTTTTATTGGGGATGATTAGTTCTTTTCACAACATTATCTGTACTGTAAAATGAAACCCCTTTTCACTTTACAATAAAAGAAAAATTGACAGCAACATTTATACTATATTAACAAGTCCTAACTTACAATTCAAGGTCCCTAGTACTTCTATGATTCCTTAATTATGGCTTCCTCAGCTATTCTTGTACAGCAGGTTATATGATACACATTTACTCCACTTTTAATTTTTTTTTTCTTAGAATGAGATAATCGAGCATGACATCAGTTCTACCAACTTATAGGCAGCTATATTTTCATTTGATACAATTTTATCAGAATTACAAATATCTATTAGGTATTCAGATATCTGAACAAAAGAACCCATCTGGTTTGGATGAAGAATGAGCACAAGGTTATTTTATACTTCAAACATTAATCACCTTTTCTTTTTGAGGGAAGGGAGTGGCAGATGATCTAAATACATGACAATCAAGGTACTAGATAGCAGTGAAACTAGTAATAAAAGTCTAATTGGATGTAACAAGAAATGAGTGGCTGACTTCAAATTAAACTATTTTTTAGAAATACACAGCAGTGGGAGGAGATATCATTGAGGATTCAAAAAGTAACTTGAACTTAGCAGCCCTTTTAACTTAGTATTTGGGAAAATACTTAATTTTTAACTTTACTTTTCCCTAAACAGCTGCACTTTAAAAACTGACAGAAATTGTTGGTTTGGAGCCATTTCTGTTATCAAACCTATATTCTGTTACAAAAGACACAACCTGTGTTTCAATGAAATGCCTCTGAATTTACAGAAATAAAAATGAGAAAACAGCATTTGAGACAAAAACCTTCTCAAGTATATGGAAGGCAGATTAGAGTGATTTTTATGGAAAAGGGCTAAGGATTTTAATTATAAATTATAAACTGTTTAATGTTAGCATAGGTATTGGAGAGGTACTAAGAAATGCTTGAAAAACTATACTTTTAAAGTACTGTTTTATTACTATGGTTATGATTATGTTTATTTAGGTAGGAAGTAATTGTGAAATTGGAATATCATGCATGCAACTGCATCAATCAAATGACAATAATGTTGGCTTCAGCTCAGACTGCAGAGAATACAACACTACTTAAATATTATTTGAGACTCCATTATTGAATCTGTCATTTTTATGTCCTAATTTTAGCATGTCCTGGCAAAGAACGTAAATGTTTTCTGAGGCCTCTGGAGAGAGGGTCAGACCAGCTGCAGCAGGAAGACACAAAGGGGTTCCTTAAGGACAAGCCCTTCCTCCTGCAGTGTGCTGACACAGCTCCCATCAACACTCATGCAGGAGAGCAGACCCAGAAGTATCACCCTGCTAATTCTGAGCGTGCTTGCTTTGGGGGCTGATTACACCTCACACTCGCCAGACACAGCTCATATGAAACCCAGGCAATGACTAGTTCTGATGCAGTTGTAAGGCAAACAATCCATAGGAGAAATCCTTCCCAAAACACATTTATGGTTTATCTGCTTCACTTAGTAACATCCCTCCAATATCTGTCCTTCTTCCAATACTAGAACCCTGCTGTTTCACAGGGCACTGGTGGCATGTATGGCACACTCAGTTTTCCCCTGTCTGTCAGGGGCACAGATCCTTTGGCTGACAAAGGGAACACAAGCTTGATTGAGTATATTCTCTTCCAGATACCCTTTCCTGCCCAAGGGATTACAAAACCAGGCTTTGCAGTATTTATGTTTTCTTAATTTCCAAGAAATTTATTTCTATTGTACCCATCTGTAGTAAGATTCAATCAGTCATAATTATATTATTCCTCCTAGTTCTGGCTGAAGACTTTTCTTCCTCATAACATTACTACTTTTTATTGGAGAAAAAAATGAGACCTATATAAAATTGCATTTTTTTCACTACAACATATTTATATTTCCATTCAGTCTTTTTGCTGCATTGGTGTAATGGTCTGTTCTCACAGACAGCCATAACATCAGTAAAAGCCTCCACCCCTCCCTTCCCTACTCACACCAACAGCTCAGTACCCCCAAAACCCTGAAATCCATAATAAACAAAATGCAGCCCGAAATCTCTACCATTTGTATTACTCCTTTACAGGTCCAATAAAAGTGGCCTGCTCCCCGTGCTGTTTGCTTTTAATACCAGAAGTAAACAAATTCCAGGCTTCATTTTTATTGGACTGTTTGAAAGCAAAAGCTCCAAAGACTAAAATCAGAGCTACATCATATAGTAACTATAGTGCAAGAAACCCAGCTGAGTTGTGGGAAACAAAAAATTCTGAGCATTATTTCTTTTTCTAGACTCCTTTCAGTGACATATGACCATACAACATTTATTTTCTGGCTCCTATTTAAGATGCAGTCATTTGTAGCTGAAAGCACAACACATGGAATGGAAGGGGACAGGTAATAGGTGATCATAAAAATCAAGTGAGTACAAATTAAAGTGAGAGAAATAAAAAAGGGTTAGACTTGTTAAGTGTGTAACTTCAGCTTCAGTATAATCTGTGTGCTCCTCCTTGTCTATACAAACCTTTCAGTACTCCCTTATCACAGTTCACATACATGTGTATGAGCATGTGAAAACACACGTCATTTAAAGGCAACTCCATAACCTAACTTCATCAAATTGATCAATCAAACAGCAATCAAATTAAACACTAGACCACACAGTGTCCATTACAAAGTATAAAAAAGGTTAGCAAGGAATCTCTTGCTGGCAGAAAACATGACTTGTCAGTAACTTGAGTTCTGCAGATGTCTCTTGCACGTACTATGCTATGGCAGAACAGGTATGTTGCAGTATTTAACCACAAAGGCTTTTTTAAATCCAGGCAGTACCTACACCAGATGCATGTGCCCAGCAGTTCTTGCAGAAACAGCTCCCATTGGGTGAGGAAGAAAGCAGGACCAGGAAGAAAGCTACAGGAGAAGAAAGATTTCTGACCCAGTGCTCAAGCACTCGCTAGAGACTAATGATTACCAGTAGATTCACCTAAGCATGGGCCAACATCCATTTGTGCAGTCTTTGACTCAGTAACAGCTATAAATATCTGTGAAGATGCAGGGAAATAAATCAAGAACAATCACCTGTGTGTGGGAATGACTCAGGCTTTGGTAAAGGATGGCAGGTGAAACTGTTTTGTGAAATAGCTGTGCTCTATTCCCACCAGGTGTGGACAGCTGGTAAAACACAGTTTTTAATCCAAGTCAGATTTTGCACACTCTGTCAAAAGCTACCTCCACCTTCATGTGGGGACTCCAAGCTGCTACAGGTATCTAACAGTTGTTGGTTCGTCCAGGCTCCGTGCAGTAAGAGGGAGGAAATACAAATTCTGACTGTAGGTCCCCCTCCTGCCCTGCAAGAGGAGCCCTGAGAGCTATGGGGTTGTCCAGAGGGTGCACAGGGATAAGCTGGTGAGCAGACCTGCCTGCCTTGGCCAGATGGGAACATGGACAACGGAGAGTCTCATTTGCTCTTACAGAACACATAAGGGACAAAAGGCATAAACAGGTAAGCAGGTAAGAATTTCACTAACCAAAAACAACAAAGGTATCAATGTGGTGCTACAATCTCCTCTGGGAAAATGTTTCAGCAATTTTGGATAACACAGTAAGTATGTCTAATTAGACAGGCACAGTCTAAGAAAATATTCTGTGGTAGAGCTCTTGAAAAAAATAATAATGAATTAGTAAACACTAACATACTGCAATTCTGTTCACTATGCTGACAAATTGAACCTGATAAATCTGCATTTTAGGTGTTTTGAAGGCTAAAGAAGTACATTACTAATGTCTGTATCCACAAAGAAGTAGTCCATTAATTCCAGAAGCTGACAACCACCTTACACAGCAGGAAGAAAATGACAAAGCTTTGTACATGTCTCTTCCATGTCAGAGAACAGAATGATTCTCCAAGAGTGGCTATGAGGCTGCATGAAGAGCTGGCAGGCTGTGCAGCAATGTACCCAAAGGCACTGTGACACAGCACAGCTGGTCAGGAGACGACACCATGGGCATGAAATGCACTTGAAATATGTTTCCACACCCTGGCAAAAAGCTAGCACAGAAAAGGAACCACAGAGAAACAACCACCTCCTCCAAGAACAGTAAGTATCATGGGCTACAGGACTGCGTAGGCTTGGTTAAACACTCTACTCACGAGCAAAATGTGCTCATGGACAGAGACAGAGGAGAAAAAAGCAAAATCAACAAAACAACACAAAACTTAGGATAGTGACTAATTTTGAGACCAATCTGATGTAATTTATCTCACTTTCCAAAACAGTTCAATTCAACAGATCTTAAGGACAAATTAGCAAACCAGCTTTTTTTTCCTTTTCATAGCTACATGGTACTTTTGCACATCCTAGACCACTTAGGTGTGACCACTATTTCATGCAAATAGTTATTTTTAAAAAAGCAAGGAAATAATAAGATTATATTTATGATTAGTCACCTGTCAGGTTTCTGCAGTTCATACAGCACATGGGATTTCTTATGGCTGGCTTTGTTCTGTAAACATGGGAATATTTTTCAGAGTATCCAGGTGCATAAATGTCTGTTATATAGACAGGCAAGATATTTTTGAGATAAGAAATTGAAAAAAAAAAATGTTTACAAGAAAATAGAAAGCCAAGATTACAAAAATTTAAAGCCTTGATTGTTGTGGTTTTTTTATAGGTAACACATATTAACTTGATTAATCACGCTCAAGTACTTCCAGAGAAACAAGCCCCTGAAGCTAACAACAAACATGGGAAACTTAAAAGTGAGAGAGGGGCAGCTCCAGGCAGTTAGGACATAGAGAAGAGACACCATAAAAACAGATGCAGAGCTGGAAGATACATGATTTTCACATCAAGACCTCAGGCTTCCCTCCTGTAAGCAACTAAAACTAGGAATACCTGAAGATGCAAGAATTAATCCCATATCAGTAAAATATCTGTAAAATATCTGTAAATATCTGTAAAATATCATATCAGTAAAATATCAGTAAAATATCTGTATTTTCAATTCAGCTGTTTAGAAGAGAGTTAAAGATGCAAAAATCAAAGTGATATCACAGCACAGCTTTAAGATCTGGTATTTTTTCTCAAATGACATAACCTAATGTGAATAAGAAGATTTTTTTAGAGGGTAAAAATGGGGATTGACTGCTTTCCCATCAATGCAGCTTCTAAAAACAAAAATCTTGCTCTCCTGTCTTCCAAAGGGTGCAGAAGAAAAATGAGCATCTAAAAACTTTTCTTTCTCGTCAAAAAAAAAAAACATACTGTGACTGTAGTCACAATCACAGGTATCTCTCCTGGGAAATAACACTCCTATCCAATCCATTTCTTATTGCCTGACATGATGGAGAATGAAGGCTTATCACATATAAAATCAAAACCAGTAACAAAGCCATTTGTTGTGTGGTGAAAAGGACACAGAACTGGCTATGTATGATCACTCAAGCACACGGCCAGGACAGTGAGGGAGAGCTCTCCAGCAGTGCTCTCATAAGAACAGCCCAGCAAAGCCACATGCAACTACTGGGACAAATCCTAGGATCCTGGATAAAGTAACATAGATCTTCTAGCTGGAAAAAAAAAAAAACTAACTCTGAAGAATGAGAATGGTTGTTCTCAAAGCAAGGGGCAGGGTCCTTGCTCAGAAACTAGAAAGATGGACCAGCCCATAGAGACTCCATCGCAATCATCTGGAGAAAATGGCTGTTACTTAGCCCAGGAAATTACATAGCACTGCTCTTCAGTCACATGCTCTGTGGCTTGTGATTTTAAGATGCCTTTCCCTCTGTTCCTTTTAGTTCTATAAAAATTATACTTCTCTTTGAAGGTCATTTCTGGTCACTGATTAACACATCACTGTTCTTAAGGGAAAAAATGGCAGTTACGAGCCCAGTTGCACTTGCTGAGCAGGAACATCACAGGATCCTTTTACAAGAGACAGGGATGACTTAGAGCCAGGAAGCAGCTGGGTCACAGATTGAGCCTGGGAGAGGCTGAACAGGTTACCAATGCAGCCTGCCTCAGCGCTTGCTAACCCATGATGCTTCCCTGTTTAGGGAGCAAAGATTTTGCTGAAGGGACAGGCTTTTAAGTGTTGTTAAAAATTTCTGTAAATACAGAGCCCAGAGCTTGCCTGCTGAAGGTCTGGACTGCTTGCACTCCAAATGTCATTAGTTTATTTCAACACAGAGAGTCCCTTTCCTTGCACTGGTGCCTTTGGTTTTCTGCCTTCCTGCCCCAGTAGGACATAAAGGAAGAAACATTGGTTTTGTTTATACAAAGATTCATACAGGGTTTGGTCTCAATTACAGTTAATGGTGTTTGAACAACTATCTGAGCCCTTAAATTCATAGAAAAAGGTATCTTTCTTGGCGGGTCAAAATGGCTCCATGCTTCAAACCAGGATAAAACTTGGAGCAGCCAACAGGAGCTTCACTCACCAAATCTCACAGTATAAACCATCACTACTAGATAGATGGCCATCAATGGTGTTTTCCTGAAATCTGAAGAACTCTCATGCACCAGAATGCATTATTAATGATGTTTTATATATATATATATATATATATCTATACATATTCTGCACANGGCTCCATGCTTCAAACCAGGATAAAACTTGGAGCAGCCAACAGGAGCTTCACTCACCAAATCTCACAGTATAAACCATCACTACTAGATAGATGGCCATCAATGGTGTTTTCCTGAAATCTGAAGAACTCTCATGCACCAGAATGCATTATTAATGATGTTTTATATATATATATATATATATATATCTAAACATTTGCTGCACCTGTTTTGTGTTTTTCTACATAAAACAGTAGCACTGCATCACTTCTGATACAGCCTACTCCCAAGTCTTGAACACCTTCTAACTCAATTATCTAAACACCAAGACTATTTTTAGCTTCCTTAACATGCTTCAACTTCAGGACTTAACTGGAATTTCCAATCAAGAAATGGTAATATGCTTAATAATGTGCTTGGATTTTTAAGATATACTAACTGTATTTCATGCTGTCACAACCTGTAATCACAACTGTATAGAATATTGTGAGCTTGTCCCTGATATTTTTCTGCTCCATTACAGTTAATATAAGAAGCTATCCAGGCAAGGTTTTTGGCCAAATATGACATTTCAGTTCTTAAAAACAAACCAACCAACCCACTGCAAATGAACTGATCATAAAATAAAAGTAGTTGGCTCTTTAAACAGCAGCCTGAATCTATAATATCATACAAAATTCCATCAGTATGTGTAGACAAAGAGAGGGATATGGATATCTATGTACAGATACAGTATCCTATTTTCAGAATATTCTGTTTTCAGAAACTATTTCTGAAATGCCAACACAACTAAAACAATATAAACTCATTAACGTAATTTTTAATTTAAACAATGGCCTTGTCATGAAAAAGGAGACGCTCCCTTCTGCTCTTTGCTGCTGGAAATGCAGATTCTTTCCTCATCTACTGCACCAGGTTTGGCAATCATCTGAATCATCACCAATTTAGGATGCAATGTCCACACAAATGTAATTAAAAAAAAAAAAAAAAAAAGGTGGGGTTGTGTGTGTTTTGTTTTTAAAACAAGTTTAACTTGCTGAACTGCTTGATGCTGGAGCCTGGGCCAGCACAGAAAGAGCAAAGAAAGTAAGACTTCTCCTTCTGATGCAGTGACTCTAAATACGCTAAACTATGTCAAATCAGACCCTAAGAGTATCAGTTAAATTTAACTTTAAAAGATAAATAAAGTTTAGTAATTAAAAGCAATTTCAAAATATTTTTCTTTGTGGGATGTTTCACTTAGGTATTCACACACTGTGGTCAGAATTCAGAGGGACATAGATGAACTCTTTACAGAAAATTTTGAATATGTCACAAAGCCTTTCTATTAATAATGACAAAGACCAGTTCAGGACCTCTAAAAAAAAAAACTTCAAAGTTTACTTTGCACTTCACTGGGAAGTAAATTTGTTTGTATTAACATAATATACTGAATCTATACAACTAAGATCTGGTAAGCTTAGTAACTGATGAGCCAATCAAGACGCTAATTTTTTTCAATCCCTTTCTCATATCATCTTCACACTTTTATTGCCTCTAAAATCATGAATTAGTAAATGCTAGCATACTGAATTAGAGATGGCAAGTACTGTTGGATTATGTCTGAGTAAATAGTTGAGCTTCTTAGCAGCTAGGAACTAATATAAAGCAGGAATGAAGAACATTTCTGAGAAAAGATCGAGTTTGTGGAGCAGTGGACCACAGGGCTTTAAAAATTATTGCCATGAGATCCCCCAAAAAGCAATTAAGTGACAAGAAAAGACATTCTACTTCAGTATCAGAACCCAGCCTACAGAGCAGCTGACAAATAAAACAGTGCTGGAGCATGCTGAGCTGATTCCTCCTGCTCTGCAAGAGGTGTATTATCGATAAGCTCACACAGTATTTGGTAAATATATGCAAGAAAACACAAGCTACCATCCTAAGTTCCACTCATACTGTGGATGGGGCTAAAGTTAAGCACATTCTTCGTTCACTGTATTATGAAGAAAAATTTCAACCTCCAGCAAGAAACAGTAAACCTGACAATCAAATATGTACTCACATTTTAGACTGTAACTGTGGGCTCATCTTCACTACTGTTAAATCAATTGTACTTAACTCAATTACAGTGAGGTAATTACATTAACATGAGTCAGTGCATCCACACATGGCATTTGCACGTGTGCTGAGTGAATTGCTGTTACCTCCCACATGGCACAAGTACTTTGCTCAATCACATTAAACCGGACACAGCTCAGGACACTTTCACCTGCAGTTCAAGCCACCACACTGCTGCCAAATGCCTCTGTCCCACCTGTGCAGGGGGAGACCTATTGCACAGCTGCCCTTAACCAGGTACAGACTAACCCTGGTGTGGATTTACCCACTGTAGCACCTTTCATCTTCTAAAATTTACTATGTTTTACTCCTTTTGGAAAGGGAACAAAAATACCCACCTTTGCAATCTGTTATTATTAACGGTGATGAGAATGTTAACAGTTATAAATTTTAGTAAATCAATGAACCTGTGTGAATTACAAAGATGTTACCATTACCATAAACATGGTGATTCACTGGCTCCTGCCAGCATCTGCTGGCAGACACATGTGCACCCATCTCAAGTATCTGCAGTCTCGGGCTACATACATGCCTCTAGTTAACAGCTTGGGCATCATTCCCTTGTTCTGAAGCAAGGCGGCACAACATAATTTATCATTCATCTGGCAACATTCTTTCCTTCTCCACTTCTGCCCCATTCCCTAAAGTCAGGGTGGCTGTGCTCTGACTGCTGATGGGAGCAATGCCCTCCTCCGTGTGCCAAATGCAGTAAGAGTTGCTGCAGGGAGGGGAAAAAACCGATACAGGGAACAATGTGTAACCTCTCACATGATGGAGGATCACACTCCACTGCCTCAGCCTGCTCCTGGCCCAGGGTTATTTATCACTAGATGCAGTCTTAAAGCCCACAAAGTGAGCAATACTGGTTTGTTAACTGGGAGAGTTTCTGTTACTGGTCAGGCAGGAGCTTGCAGAAATTACATATAGCTGGCCTATGACTTAATTTAAGCAAGAACCTGTACCCTGGTATCTGTGAGCACAGCTCAGCAGTGCTCCCTGCTCATCTCTGGATCTCTGAGATGAGATCTCTGTGCTACTTTTTAATATAACTGACTATCAGTTGCCAAGAAACTGAATCTGTAGCCAGACATGTAAAAATCAGACCCACAGGTACAGCATAATAAAGTAATGCAGCACGTCCTTTCTCTTAAAAGACTTGCCCAAAGCCACTGAACACAGTATCAAGGAGACTCTGTTATCAGATATTCACAAAACTTGGGAATGCCTCTCCTCACTGCGCACAGAGAACCATGACTGATAAACATGGAAATTAAATACCAACTGCAGAACACATTCCCTGGTGTCCAGGTGTATGACAAGGTTAACAAATGGTACTGTTCAAATCCTGTCAAAGGGAAGATGAAAATCAAACTCAAGGTGGGCATGACTTTGGAGACATAAGGACAAGAGGAATGAAAGTTTCTAATGCTTGTCTCAAGAAGCACTTTCTAAAACACTTTTGAAGAGTTTCATCATGTACTCACTAGGCAGGAATAAGCACACTTTATCACAAAAGTACAAGTACCTTCTGCTTACATTCTGTATTTGGACACACTGTTTTACAAAACATGGAATCTGGAATACTAATGCTAAGAAATAAGTTAAATATATTAATACAAGGTTCTAAATAATATCATTATTACAAAACACTAAGTTAAGGTCAACTTCTGAATAAAAAAGCATATTTATACACATCAGAGATGTCATATCTTAGGAATAAATAAAAGACATTATTTTGCAAGGACAAATTAATATTTAAATTGTCTCACATGGTTTTCAAAGGTTTATTTTGGGGAAACTTGTTTGCAATGAAAAAAATATAAAGAAAATAATCCTTCTATTTGGTGCTTGTTTGTCTTTTTAGACTGAGAAAGCTTATTCTTATCTCTCTAGTCTTACTGCAATTTTTTCTGAATTGCAATAACAAATCACAAGAGAAAAACAGATCTTAACGAAATCTATTTAGGGATTTTTCACAAATAGCTGTGCTATCTTTCAAAATTACATGTCAAACAATCTGTACAAAACTCAAGCCCTGTTTTAAGACTACTGCATTATTTTATAGAAAAACTCTGCAGCCCTCCACTTTCCTTTTGCTGCCTTTGCAGACTCTTTCCTGACTTGTGTGCCCTTGTTTTAATCCAGCGGCAGGGCTTTCTGGTCTTGCCAGTGTCCTGTGTGGCTACAAGCTCACACAGTGAGGTCAAGAGAGAGCACAACCAGAAAACTTGTGAAAAAGGAAAACAAAATGGAGGAGGGGCACCCGCAGGAGATGAAGGAAAGCCAGCAGAAATGCCTACAGTGTACAACAGCATTTTTCTCAGCCCTCATGAAATAGCATGTCCTTATCACTACCTGAGAACTTTAAAAAAAAAAATAAAGAAAAAAAAGATATTAAAGAAAAGCTCTTCCTTGGCCAACCTCCACAATTTTCCAGCGACAATTTGGAAATTGTTTGTTTATTTATTGTGGCTTATATCCTCTTTGTAAAGAAATCAAGAGTTTATTGTAAAGTGCTGGCTCACAAATGCTAAGCTGATGGGACAGAAAATAAGTTTATACAGCTTCCTCTTGCAATTCATGATTTATATATGTTTGCTCAGAAAGGGTAAACATTGTTTCATTTTGTCAAATAAAAAAGCTCTGTGCTATGCAAATACCTTTAAATGGAAAATAAATTTACATTTCATGGTAGTTTTTTAAATATTACTTTCACAACTGATATTCCTTTTAAAAATATTTTCTCACACACAGCTTATTCTTTCTTACATTAAATTTTCCATGTGTTTGCAACATACCTTCCCCCAAGCCCTGGGGGAAAAAAAATGCTTACTTTTTATGTCAGTGTTGTAACTTATTATAACTATCTGAAATTTGAAAATCAATAATTATCTGAAGAACAACCTACAAATAAAGATAAGTGGTATTTTGTTTACTTAACTCACTCTTTGCTAGAATCATCTGCCAAATAATTTAATTTGTTACAATATGCCTAAATTGATATTCTCCTGATTCTCAACTGTGTACCAGAAGCATCCATACCTACTTTGGTCAGCCTTATGTTAAGGCAACTTGTGATCAGCCTAGACTGTGCATGTAATATCAGTGCACAAGGCACACAGATTATTGTCTGCAAAAGAAAATTACTTCAATCAACCATTAATCCACTCAATAAATGAAGGTTACTGAAAAATTTAATGATCTTCTCAGTTACATGTTGCACTTGAATAGAATTTTTTCAGTTTATCAGTTTTTCTTTCTAAAGTAAATACCTAGATGCATTTATAAGAAAAGTAGCTACAAATTCAAACCATCTGAAATTTTATAGATGAAAGACAACCTCATTGTGAGGATCCTGATCAAATGCGATTACACAGAGATTTGCTACTGGACAGGCACCATTCATCAGTGGCAATCTCTCTCTGTAGAAGAGAAATATTTCCTAAAATGTCAGGACATACATTTCGCTCAATTAAAAACAGCTCCTACACTGCCCATCCCAGCTGCCTGAGAACACTCACTTTCACAGAAATTACATACATATATAAACCAGACACATACAACTGAGATATATGTATATAAATAAAGGCTCCTTCAATTAATTCACATATGTATTACCTCCTCACCAATCTCCTTGGGGATGGGGTGAACACTAACATACAGTAAGTAGAACTACTCTCTGTCTGTAGCACAGTGCACCTCAGCCAGTCACAGCACAACCTGCATCAACAAACAATCTCAGGACAACCATTCTTGCTTTTTGTTGAGTACAGCATCCTTCTGACTTCATGTTAAATCAGCAAGAAGCAGAGCTCAATGTTTTAATGTATCCACTAAGTCTGGCCACATTACATGTACGCAGCACCCGGCATTGTCCCTGTACAGACAAAACTCAGTCCCACTTGCTCTCATACAAATTGAGGACTCCTCCTGCCACTTGTCATGCAAGGGAGTCCTGCACAGAGATCACTTCCAGACTTCAATCATCAGCAGCCAAATCCAATAAAATCCAAGTGACTGTAAGTGTGGCACAGTGCTTTGCAGCACTGGATTTACACCATGAATGACAAACGTGCATGCACATGAGAAGTATTTCTTTAAAAACTGAATGACATTTTTTATGTCATTCAGGACAATTTAGTGGTTTATTTCAGTGAAAATATTTTTGAAATGTCCTTACAAGAAAAATTCAAATTACTGCTTTGAAGCAGTTTGGACATCAGGAGAGAAGCTGATGGCTCATGGCTGAACCTCAGTTGAAGTAGCCACTGAGATCAGTTAATAAACATTACATTGAGTCTACTAAGAAAGTTCAAATCATGGTGACACTTCCAGGGAACTTAACATGATCCTCCTGTACTACTAAGGAAAAGGTGTGCCCAGTAAAGCAGACAGCTCTGTTATACCTGCTAGTTACACACCAGAAGGGCAGTCACAAATTAAATGTTGCCAACAGGAAACTCACTCTATTTTTTAAAAAGTTACAGAAACAAGACATATCCACTATTTTCAAGACTGGACTCTTAACATCTCTTTCTGAGGAAATGAATGCCAGACCAAGCCAGCACTGATACAATGCCCAGACATTGTGAGCAGACGCCAACAGAGGTGGCAGCTCCGTGAGATGCACTTGTGCAAAGTCTCTGCCATATTTCTCCTAGCTAGCATGTTAAACAATGAGAGCAACAAGAAGTTTGGAGAACAAGGCCTCCCATTTTATTTTGGCTCAGTTCCTCAAATATTGCACTCCACCACTGCGCTGATACCAAATGGGATGGTGCATTCTGCATTTCCTCGGGCTGCACGCCTCTACTGCTTTCAAGTTAGCTCAGCTTTTCATGCAGCAAAGCCAAAGTCCTATGAGTTTCATGATACAAATGAAACCCAAACACAGAAAATAAATAACTAGTTTTCAGCTTAAGGAGCAAAGTATTGTAACTCCTGCAGCTACAAAGCAGTGGAATTGACACGGGAGTCTGGGTGGGAACATGGGGCCAGGGTGGAGGAAGGAGTGGGAAGGATTGCCTCTTCTAGCAGAAGTCTACAGTTATGTGGCTTAAAGCAGCAATGAAACTGCAGGATTGTAACAAGCAAGGATTTCAACCAAGAGAAGGAAAAACAAAAAACCAAAACCCAAACCAAACAAATGAGCACAAAAGCAACAGCAAAAGAAGAAACTTAACCAAACCAAACAATCGCAAAAGCCTAGCATGGATCATATCTTCAGCAAACAGTTTTTTCTTCAAGATTAATAGAGATGCTTGCTTAGTTTAAAAATAACCATGCAGAATAATTCAAGGGCTCACAGCAACAGCAATGAAAAGTTTAATGTCTATCAACCAAATGTAATTATGCACTGGTGTACGAAATGACAATTACTGGGCTCTCCTAGATTTGAGATTTGTGAAAAGCATTTCTTCCATTTGGCATCGTAAAAGCAATATATAAAATTAACGTTAAAAACAGACAAAGAATTTTACATAGGTTAAAATAAGTAGCTAACTTCATATAAAACATCATTAAAATATTCCAACTATTAAATGTGTATATTAAAAACCTGTACATTTTGTAAAACAACCCTATGTTTAGCTGAAAATATGTAAATGTAAGGCACACATGGATTAATTAAAACTACAGAAAACCAACATACTTTGTACTGGAAACATTAAATACTTCTGCTTGAAAAACACTTTCAAAAAGCATGTGCCACCTATCTGAAGGCAGCAATAAAAGTAAGGCAGCCTTTAATCCCTGCACTATTGTGAAACAACCGAAGCAACCTTAGACTTGTCTGTAAAACCTCCTTTCATAACATATGCATCTAAAAAAATCGTTTGCAAGTAAAAAATGTTATCAGAAAAAACCACGAGATTCCAGCAAGCGGGATGCTGATGGGGGAGGAAGGAGCAACTGACACAAAGGTATCACAGTCAATGGCATTACACCAAACTCATCCCATAGGAGAGACTGTCCCAGAGGGGTGAATCATTAAACACTGCTGACAGCCTGGAAGTACATTTTATATTTAGGAATGTAAAAAATACTGGTTTTAATTATGCTGTTATAAACTACAGCCAGAAAACTTGTAAAAGCTTTGCACAACTCACCCACAGAGACTGAAAAACCAACATACTGTGACCTGAGTTGGGCAAGATCGCTTGACTTTACTTCCATTAGAGCAAAACTGTCGTTGTGAAGAAATATATATATTTCATCTATAGTATATAAAGTATGTATATGCACCACTTTTTGAGTTTTTTATAAAGAAAAAAAATTACAGACTATCAATTCTTTTTTCAAAAAAGTATTTTTAAGTAGTAAAGCTATGGTTATAACACAAGGAAAAAACATCCCGTCAATTCCATGTGAAACTTCACCCAAGGACAGACTAAAGCAGAAGACAATTTAGTTATAAAATCTGCATATTTAAGGTCCTAATCTTGAAACATTTATTTACATGAACAGGTCTTACTTTAAAGAACAAGTGTTTGCAAGATTGGAATCCAGCAATCATTAATCTTGTCAAAAGACTTTTTATCATGAAGGACTTTGCTGTCTTTCCAAATAAACAAAAGAAGATAATTCTGCTGAATATTTTTCAAAAGTTCTGTCTTGTCATATTACAGAACTCAGAAGTTAAAAAGAAATTGTAAGATATGAGGTAAGCATCACTGAAAAGGTCTAACAATTCAAGAAGAATAATTTGCTATTAAAATTTTATTCTTTTTCAAATATTTCTGTAAATATGACTGCTTCAAGGTGGTGTGGTATTTAGTAGTATGATTTGCTTGATCATTAGGAGGGCAAGCCCAAGAGGTCACAGAAAATTTTGATATGCCAAATTTTTTATCATCTTTGCTGATTTGGTCAGAGCAGGGTGATGATAAAACCAAAGCTTGTGGGTTTGATCCCCATAGGGGTCATTCACTGAAGAGCTGGAGTCCATGACACCTGTGGGTCCCTTCTGACTCAAAATACTCTGTGAGTCTGTGACTACCCAAGTTTAATTCTTCCTCCGAGCATCACTGAAGCAAAGAAATGGCTCCTTAAAGGGGGGCTGCATTTATTTTCAGAGTTGTTCTTGATGTTACCCTGCTGACATCTTGGTTGGTGTGCGGCAGCTCCTGTGGGCCAGGCAGAGAAGAGCAGGGTGCAGGGGCTCAGTGAGCCCCAGCTCAGTTTCTTCCACACCCCAGTATGGACAGTGCTGCCACAAATGGTGGCAAAGCTCCAGGGAAAAGTGTTTGCTGCACAGTGCTTTTATTCGCATTGCCTGTGTATCACTGTGCCCTGCGGCTGATGGTGGACTGGCCATGGCTGATGTTATACCCATCCCTGATCCAGACATCAGGGACACTGACCTCTTCTCTCTGGCAGTCATGGACAGGACCTGATGGAATGGCCTGAAGTCATGCCAGGGGAGGTTGAGGTTGGATATTGGAAAAAGGTTCTTCCCCCAGAGGAGGGCTGGGCACAGAACATGCTCCCCATGGAAGTGGTCACAGCACCAAGCCTGACAGAGTTCAAGAAGTGTTTGAACAAGGCTCTCAGGCACATGGATGACTCTTGGGGATGTCCTGTGCAAGGCTAAAAGTTGACTCAATTCTTGTGGATCCCTTCCAGCTAAGACTATTCTGTAATTCTGGCCCTTCAGCACGGGGAGCTGTGATCATTGCTGCTCGCCCCACGCCAGCACCCCAGTGGAGGGAGGGCACGGCTGTGTGTTACTGCGGGGAGATGGGGCACACGCAGCACTAAACCCATCGGTTCCAGCAGTGCTGCCCTTCAGACACTTTCGATCTATCATTATTTTGATCCTCAAAGATATTAATCAGCATTTTCAGTTCTGCATCTTGTGCCAAATTAGCTTCTTTTTTTTCTTTTTTTTTTTTTAAAAAAAACAAACAAACCGAACATTTAAACCGTATTTAGAGAGTAATAAAATCTTTGAATCTCTCATATCAATCACTTCCTTGGACCACAGTCAGCTGCCCGGGGAGGACCGGGTTATAAATGGCCCGAGGAAGCGATAGGCAATGAATAGCCCTGACCCTCGCTTCCCCGCTTCGGTCGGGGCTTGCAACCTGAGCCGGGAGGGGGCAAATTCCTGCGGCTCCCGCTGCAGCCGGGCAGGGGAGGGGAGCGGAGGGCGCCGCCAAGGAGGAGGCCCCGGCCCCTGCTCGGCGCCGCCGCGCCCCCGAACGCCCCCTGCCCACCCAAACTCAGCTCCATCCCACAGTGCCTCCGACACCGGAGCGGCCACAGGCAGCTTCTGCAGCAGAAGCAACCTGCCCTGCCTGCGGCATCGCCGGCTGATCGCACAATGCACGCAGCATCCAGGCCGGAGAACGAGCAGTTTCGTCCCTCGCCACAGAGGAGGTTTTCCGCCAGCCGCGCCAAGTGCAGCGCAGCACAGAAGTCAGCAGCTGACTGGCAAATCTTGCCAGCGAGCAGAAAAAATTAAGGCCCAGAATCTTTTCCTTTGGCCCCTTCCAGACCTGCACTGATCCAGGAGGGAACTGGCAAGTATAAAAGCCTCGGTTAAAGTCGGCATCACTCTCTGCCGTTCCTCCGCCCAGCAGAATCCAAACTGACCTACATTGTTAAACCTGTTTCCTGAAACACGCAGGAATGCTGGAGAAGATGAAAACAAGGCTTGTATGCAGATATCTCAGGGATCTTGTACTTCCTATATTAGCATCTATTCATAATGAATATTTCATTGTGAGTTTTTTGCGTAATTTCTAAATTAATTTTTCTAATTCGATTCCTTAATGCTTGAATGCAGCTTTTTAACAGTAACATTTTAATAGCAACATTGCTACCAGAAAGCTTTTGATAAAATTTGTCAAATTAATCGAAACGTCACATTTCAAAATCTTAACAGCTGCTTTTGACACAAAAGTATTTTGTTTAGTAAATGTGTAAAAATTATGTTACAATAATGTAATCAGTATTTTTCAACAAGCCAATTATTAAAGGAAGAAAGGATTAATGTCTTTCTTCTGTATTTGGCATGTCCCTTATTGTTTGATAACTTACTTCCACACAGATTTAATAAAAGGAAGCGATTTCCTCTTTTGTCCATTGTCTTTAAAAATTTGGCAGTGAGATGTTAGAGTGCCCAGAACAACGTGCTCATAAGACAAATTCAGATTAACTTTGTTAAATCGCTGAAATTAAACAGTAACAAAAAAAACCTGTACTAAATTTTCTACATGTTCCCTTAAGTGGAGAAAAATCACAGATCAGTACACATTTTTATCTGCCAAGTCCTCTTTCAGACCTGAAATGCCAGGAATTTCAAACTTGTCCACAAAGTGGCACAGCTACACTTCAATTAATGAAGATCCTGCTGAATGTGCTGCAAGAAATTCAGATGAACGCTGGTGTAAGATAAGTTCATACAAATAATACTGTTATATAATTAGTTTGGGGGGCATTTTAAAGATTACAAAGCTGTCACAAAGATAGTAAAAAACAAGTCCACTGAATGATAGTTTACGCAGACAAACCTCCCTTTCATTTAATTAATTGAGCTTTTTTGGTTTAAGTATCTAAGCTCCCAAATGAAACTATCAGATAAAAAAATCCTTGAGACAAACTGTGCACATGCACTGAAACTCCTTGACAACTATTTCACTGACTTCACCCAGCTCAACATTTCATCTCTTTGTAACATTTGGTCCTTGAAATATAGATAAAACATCCTGTACTTTCAAAATGCACATCAGATGGAGGGAGAAAACAGTAACTAAGCTAAGATTTGCCAGTTTTTAAGAATTTAACAAATAGATTATATTTATCATCCTAAAACCAGAAATACTGCAACAAAATCAACCATGTTGTGCCATCAGCTCACTCAAGAGAATATGAAATACTATAGGTGCATTTCATGACACCTATTGTGGTCAGTACTGGCTTAGATCCTTTGTAATAGACATTCAGATAAAAAGAAATCAAATTATAACTATAAAAACATAATAGTGTTTTATATTTAATTTTTAAAAATATACTGATTCCCATTAAAAAGATATTAATATGTGGATCACAGAAAATCTTAAACACTGATTATGCTATCTAATAATGAACACTAAAAATAATTCATCTTTCACCAAATGCTCCAACTGGAGCCACTTCAGCAGTCTAATCTTAGTGCATTTACAGCTGTCACCAGTTAAAGAATGATCATCCAAAGAAGAAGTACTGTGTGAATATTAACAATAAACCCACACAAGCATGGAATGGGCTATCATTTCCCAATAAACACTATTGTCAGTAAAAAAGAAACTATACTTCGAAAATAAATTAATCTGCCATTTGGAGAAAATATGTAATTGCTCAATTAAAATAAATTAATGAAGATTAATGTGAAAATTCTTCAAGGAATCTGGATCTACCAATTACATTATCAAACATAAAGAGATGTTGCTCAAAGCAGACTGCAGATTAATTTAAAAAGCATCTGCATTCTTGAAAAATGTAGTTACTAAATGTAAATACATCTAAAATGGAATATGCATTTTTATTTTTTATAAAAGTCTTTAATAATTTCTACTGAAGACAATGTAGGCACAGATCAAATTAAAAGGAACCTTCCCAATCAGTGTCTTGAATTTATATAATTTTAAACATTTTCAAATCTAATAGATTGTATTTTGGAATATTGTAAACTTATTTTTTTAATTCTTGAGGAAGAGAAGGCATTGCTTAGAGGAGAATCTGATAACCTCTGTTCTTAGTGTAGATAATAGACTATAGTCCAGGATAATTAAGCACTCCTTAGTGAAAGATGTGGTAATTACTGCTCCATTTAGTGCTCGTAGAAGCAGGAACTAACACTAACAAAATCCTATTCCTGCAAGTCTAAGCAAAAATTTTATCTTCAGATAAAATTATCTGTCTTTCGTCTACTTTATTTCTGGCTACAAATCTTGAATATTGTTTTCAATTCAATTCTTAACAATGCACCTTTAAAATCTTTTGCTCTCTTATCCTCTACAGTTCAATCCCACAGTCCTCTCTTTGTGACTAGTGCTGTAAAGTCAATGGTGATGTGTAAAGCTCTCTACAGTATAAGAAATGAAGAGTTTCTTGGTTTATTAATGCATCTGCTTCATATCCAGATCAATCACCCTCAAGAAATGTCTGTCTTTAACAATTATCACTAATTCCTGAAGCCAATTAAACACACTTGAAGAAATTATTATTTTTTTTTTCCCAGGCTGCAGTAGTTTCTAAACCAGAATCACACACAACAAACAGGATGCCCTTAGATCAGCTTGCATGCTGGAGCCACCCAGACCCCTACACAAGAAACCACGCATTCATTACAGGGTTCACTTCCACACTACATTTCCCACCCAATAAACAGTTTCTGTAAAACACGCTACATGAAATCATTGAACAAATGTGATTTGGACTCATGTAATGTGCTTTCTTTAATTAACACACACACAGAGGCACACGAACCTCCAAAACCAAACAACAAAGCAGGCAAACAATGCAGATTTGGCACAGCCAAATGAGAATGTATTCACTGCAGTGGAGACCCGTTGAGGACTGTGGTGAAATGGGAACTTTTTGACTAACTGCATTTACAAATATTTGAGGACTACACAATGCCTCCTAATCTGTGAACTGTCCACCTGCTCCTGTCTGAGCAGAAGGTTCAGCTACTTCCTCCTCCCCACCAGCCAGTGTTCTCCCTTGTCTCTGAGTGGTATCTCTACATCCCTAACACCAGGACCTGGGGAGAAGACAGATCCTAAAGGATCCAGACAGTATCACTCCCATACTCCCCCTTGTCAACACAGATATGCAATACTGCAAGTTACAAGGTTTTAAAAAACATTTCCCAACATCTACTGCATCCCATCAGCCCTGCCAGAAATCAAAGGCCCTGCACAGGACTCAGTAAACTCTGTTCAACAGCCCAAAGGCACTTTTACTGCAAGGGTGAACTGCATTCACCCCCAACAGAACCTGCCTGTGCCCACACTGGGGGTTCTTTCCCACACTTGGAGCATTTCACATACTTTTCCCACTTTCTCCTTACTGTGAGGAACTTATTTGGGACTGAGCAATTTTTCAACAGGAAGATGGGGAAAAACCCCCACATTATCAGCCTGATATACCTTAGCATCAGAGCAGACTGGTAGATGACTGGCCAGGTGAATTTAGGTAAGACATTAAATATTATACATTCACGGTAGGAAAAAAGTAGCATACTGTGAAAAGTATATACAAATTACATACATAACATAGTATGTGTGCATGAACTTGACAAGTTGTATCACTTTTAGTCAACTTTTAATCAAGCAACAGAAACCCAAATCCTGTTTACTACCCTACATTTTAGGCGCTGTACAGGAACAGCTCAGATAATTTTTGAGCACAAAATGCACACTTACAGCCTTATGAAAACAAAAGCCTGTGAACCACATAGTTTCAGTAAAAACATTCATCTAAGTCTTAACATCCACTTCTACATTTCACAGGTCAGTAGGACCACTTCATGAGAAAATACTGAGCAGAATTTGGCCCACCAGGTCTGTAATGAACAAGAAGGGAAGGGATGTCAGAATTTCATTGCATAAAGGAAGAGGTTTTGTTCACTGTTGAAACAATTCTCAAATTTCCATTCTCTTGATGTACTATTGTGTTTAACATCTGGGGAAGAGGGCAGCAAACAAGTTTGTGCATAATTCTTGCATCTTATTCCACTTTAGTGTCAAAAATGGCTGATTCTCAGGATGTATAATCTGCATGTTTTAGACCAGGTAATCACACTGGATAAGATAACAATATATATTTTAAATACAGGATGCAGTTGGGGGTCTAATCCAACATCTAGAGAAGTCAGCTTGGGTCTATTAGGTATGTTTGATACTACTACTTTTATATATTGCTAGTATTTCCAGTACAATGAGTCTAAGAATATTCAGAAATTATTACACATGGTCAGCAGAGGCTTTTTAAACCCCCTTATTTCCCCTAAGATTGTATTATTACAAATGGCTCATAAAACTAACCAAGATTTTGATTACTACCTTGCAAAACACAGTTGTAAAATGAAATAAAATATTTTTTAAATTATAGCACATGTGCACAATTAAGGGATTTTAAAAACACCTGTACTTTGAGAAAAATACGAAACAAGGCTTATTCTGGTCTTGTTAAAGAACACAATGACTATCACTTTTACTCTCAGTTTCAGACCAGGGTTTATTTTGGTCCATGTATTTATATGACCATAAACAGTTGTAACACAAATGTTAAAGTAGCCTCACGTGGCACTATAATAAAAACAATCAAGAAAAATAAAATCTCTCAGCACTACATACCTATAAATTAGCATGACTAATTAAAAGAAGGCCTCTCTGGGAACAGATTATCTTTGATGGGAAAGCCACTATCAGCTAAATTGATGAGAATTACACATTTATGAATGTAATAACAACATTATTGTTTTCTGAGAGTGCACAAGATCTGTTATAGTAATGAAATATTACTTTGGTTTTGTAGATAAATTCATACACTCCAAATATTGATTACATATGTCTCTACTCAGATTTTACATGTTAAACAATTTTAACCAGTGAAAACATTAACTTATGATGCTAAAAAATTAATCCGAGCTTTTCAGCCTTCCTCCTTCAAAAAAATGCAATTCTAGCACCAGATCAGAATTTTGGAATAGAAACTGTGTGATTTTCTTAGCTCCTTCACTGATAACAGAATAAGAATAGTCTACAAACTCTCAGACAAATAATCTCAAATGCTTTGATATATTTAATTTTCAAAGTTGAAATTCCATAAACATGGAATAATTAAGGAGCTGTACTTTACAGATTATCAGTAACTTCACTAAGACCTCACCTATCTGCTAAAAAGCTCTATCCAAATTATTATTAATATGCCCTGTAAATATGCTTACTTCTGTTCTGTAGAAGAAAAAGCCCACATATTTATATGAATCAAAATTTCCCTGATTTTTTTTTTGTCTGCCATATAAATAGTGCTTTTTAAAAACTGCAATCAATATATTTCATTGCCACCACTGAACTGTAATCACTAAACAAGAAAAAGAGAAACTGGAAGACTGAACTGTGACACAAAGATTCCTGAAACATTTCACTTCCGAAGAGATCTCAGACGCTTGTACTCATGCCAATACCCTCAAATATCCTTTTCCTTGAAAAGTGATCATCGCTTTCATTGTCTCTCCATCACCAGCTGAAGGTGGCAACACAAGAACTCTGCTATTTTGCACCAGGAGACTGCAGTTTCATTCATCACATTTCTGTGACAGTAGCTTCCAGCTCTTTCCTCCAATACCTCCACCTCACCTGGCTGCTGCTTGCTGGCACCCTTGGCCACCCTTCCATGGTGCCAACGCTGCCCACCCTTATTTGTGGGAATCATGGGGATTTTCTGCTGTGAAAAATGATACAAAAACCAGATACAAACCCGAACACTTCCCCAGCTGAGTTTGCAATGCAGCCCAACAAGCACTTAGCCTAGTCCAACATGAAGAGTGATACAAAAGCTCTTGAAACTTACTGAGGCGGCGGCACTGCTGACAAATGTAAAATTCAAGTCATCTCCGTAGGATTCTCACTGAGAAGGGTGGCTGTAGGAGTTTAAGCCTCCACCTATTCACCCCATACTACCACTGCAAAGCCTTATTTGGCTGCTTGCAGAGCAGCTGCTGAACCTGCTGCATGTTACAGCTTTGCATGTTCGGAAAAAATCAAAGTCAGTGCCAGTTTTCCATAATACAGCAGGCTGTGAAGCTTGCAGCAAGGTCCACAGCTGCTCCACAAGCAGCCAAGCCATCTCTGGAGTGAGGATGTGGAATTCCCTTTAGCCATCTCTCAAGTAGTTAACCCTCCCTCCATTTTAAGTCAGAACCAGCCAGACTAATCTGAGGAAAAGCATGGACACCAGTTTCTTCAACTGAATAGGCTTAAGCAATTAGATGTACTTCCCCACCTTCCATGCAGAGGTGTTTAGTGATACTCTGCTGATGCAAAAGCAGTTTAAGGATTCACTGCTTTCACCAGTGATATCTATCAGGTAAAAGCCAATCCAGATCTGCCCTGAAGAGCTGTCCTTTAAAAAGAGCCAAGCATCACACAATACCTCTCTAACAGTCCTGGTTACTTTCAGTTGATTTTGAAAAAAGGCAAAAAAAGCACTCCTACTTACAGGGAATTAAAAATTTAAACAGTATGTCCTTATTTATTTGTGTTGGTTTTAAAAAGTCAAAAATGGTCTTTACCCTCTAGTTTCTAGTTCCTAGGATCATTCTTAAAGGACACTTTTACAGTCACTTCTATACACATTTGTAGAAACTGGTGGGCCTAATTTTGCTTCTAATAATTAGTGGGGAAATATGGCAGGCCTTTACTGCAATGGGTTACTCAAGGAAGATGGATCAAACAACACTTACATGGGAGTATACTTTGTGAAACAAAACTGTGGATGGTTCTAAATCTACCTACTACCTCAGTGATGTAGCTGCAAACCAGAACAGGCAACAATAACAACATTTTTCCCAATTTGACAATTCATTTCCTTTTAGCTTTGGTTCATATATCTGCTTTGATATCTTATGTTTGTGCCCCAGACAAAATATCCTCTTCCTTCCAGTATCCCAACCCCTGTGCACAACTTCCTCAGTCTTGGAGAAAAGGAGGATAGCCTGCTCTGGAAAGGGTGAGCTTACTGCTCTGCCAAAGAGGGAAATACCTCTTAAAACAAAGTTGTCCCACTGCAGCCCTCTGCCTTTGGGCCACTTGTGATTTCTACTTGTCAACGTGCAAGGTTTAAAACTCTTCAGCCAAGTCTGATCTGACTCAACACCACTTAGGTTGAATGGTGCTGCCATTCATTTAAACACTATATAGGTTTACTAATTACAATTTACTACAGTGTTGGGGTTAGATGTAAACAGATGAAACATGGAAGGTTAAGAAGATGGCAGCTCCATAACTCAAATAACCAAATTACGAGTTTCTTCAGACAACCATCTTAAACCATCAAGCTGTCAGGGAGGTATTTTGCCATCTATGTGTCCATACACTATGCTAACTCATACACTAACTAGTAGCCAAAACAAATGTTTCAAAAAAAAAAAAAATCCCAATGCTGTAGCACTCCACACCACAATCAGTGGTCCCCATCATTTCTCTGCATGCTGCAGCACAGCTGGTGAGTGCCACAGCTTGGCTCCGGGTCTCGGGCAGCTCCATCCCCTCTGGACGCTCCACGCGCTGAGGCTGCTGAGCAGACTTTGACACCCGCGGCTGATCCCTGCCGGATCTTCCCCACACATGCTCACTGCAGACACACTTCCTTCCTCAGCCTCCCTCCCTAAATCCTGCTAGCCACTTTTGTTTTGATTAGGACTGGGCTTGCCCGGTCCCCAGCAGAAGTCAAAGACGACAAGTCTGTAACAGCATACTCTGCCTGGGGACTTCTCTACTCCAAAGAGGCATACCTATGTCATATTAGACATAAGGGGCAATGAAATACTGATCCCACTTGCTTGCCCAGGACTTCCAGATCTCCTGAGCAATTAAGCAGTTTTTAAAGGTTCCCAATAAAACAAAACTGAAAAAGGTATGCTAGATGAAAGAATGAATGCATCCTTGAAAAAGCACAGGATCACGTGTGCTCACAATATAAGAAAGTCACCACTGAGTGTGTAATGTCATGCCCTCCTCTGTCATAGAAAAAGTAGTTTGACTGTGCCTAAAAACTAGGAATTCAAAGAACAGGCATCTGATTCATCATTGAAAAGGATAGTTGGTCACATTAAGGGAAAAGACTGTTCAGATGCTGCTTGTATGTCTTATTTTCCATTTATTCTTCTATTTACAGTCAAAATAGTCTCAGTAATTTTTCCTCCTTTTGTTGTAGGTACTTGAAAGAGTAAGAGCAATCTTTATAATACACAAATGATAGCGCAGTGCAGAAGGACTCAATGCAAGAAAAAAGGGTGTTTTCCATTTTAATCACATTTTGTAGTAGCAATAAGAAAGTTCAGATGAAAGTGAAAAATGTCAAGCCAACTATGTTCTTTTTAATGAGAAGACAAAATACACCAGCTCCTATATGCTGCTCCTCCCTTCCTTCCTCTCCCCATCTCATAAAAGAGGATCCCAAAGAATGATTGTGTTTAAGGTCCCAATTCAGAAATATTGCATCAATCCCTTATTGTGGTAAGAATTTTGGACTACAGAGCCAGGTCCCAACAAACTCTATCTAAACTGAACAATCCATTCCATCCTGAAAAAACACATTATTGAGAAACAGACATAAATTTTTAACCCTCGATACTCACAAACGTGCATTTAATTGCATCTGTTTACACTCAGCACCCTACAGCTCATGATCATTTTTAACATCTAGTGCTTCACACTAAGCAAAGGAAAAAACACTTGTTTCTAACTTTGTCTGTACAAAGTGTGTGTGAAAAAGAATATACAGCATTTTAGCCTTACTGCCAGCATCCAAAAGAAGTAGTATATATTTAAGTTGCCTAATTTTGAATGTGCAAAAAAAATTTAACAAACATCATCCTCTTCTGATTCTATGAGAACTTCAGCTCTTCTGAGTTCTTTGCTCTGAAGACCTTTATTCATGTGCACCACAAAAGCTTTCCCTCACTTCACCTCTCCAGTCTGCTTTGCCCTTTGACAAATGGATCTTCTTCTAAAATTTAATAAGAGCCACTCACACATAACTAGGTCCAGAATTCACATCCCAAAAGAGAAACAAGCTGTATTATTCATTCCATGGTAACTTATAAAGAGAACATATGACAATATTGAGCCAAATTCAGTAAGGTGCACATTCCTTAGATTTAAAAATGTTACAAAGGACTATCATTGCTACTCTTCCTTTTTTTTTTTTTTTTTTCCAGAAGAAACAGAGTTGACTTGGCACATTGCTGCACTGAGCATGGCTTCTGTTCAAAAAATCAAATCGTTTTTAGGACTCATAATTTTTATATGACCCTGAATGACTCAAACACAAGACTTAAAGATACCAGCTGTATCAGAATAGAGGTGAAAAGGAAAAGACTGTGGACGTGTGTAAGTGTACCAAATCACATTGTAGACACAGAGATGCACATATGTAATGACTGATGTGTTTCTACCTTAAATAATGCATCCAGCTCTAGGTACTTCATTACCAGAAGGGTAACAACAGTCTGAAGGTAGTTCTGAGGAGATCAATCGAAATTATTAACACCAAAGGAAGGACTTAAAAGGCAGGGTTAAAAACTCAATACTGCAGCTGTTTCGTGAACAGGACTTTCATTGGGTGAAGGGGAAGAGAAGTCCAAACAAAAACATGGTCCTCTAAAAATATATCAATATAGACAATTAGCAAAGCACTGACTTTAGAAAAATGTGATTCTAATCCACACATAGCTAAGGGGGAACTCCAAGAAGAAAGCAAAATTATTTATTGCAAGCTCAAAAGTCTAGGTATAATGAGCTTAAACTATTACAGGAATTTCGACTCGACATCCTGTAAGTTTTTGCTCATAGCAAGATCTCATAAATTGGGCATAATCTCACCAAAAAAGTGTAAGATAAGAAAGTAAAAATACTTTTGCAGGGTTCAAGCTAGCTTTGACAGGACTTAGACTAAGTAAACTAGAAGCTTCTCTCCCCTGCTTAGACTGCTTAATTCTATAAAATTATACTATTAGCTACAAACACTGCAGAACGAGCGAATGAATGCATGCAACACTACCTGCACACACTTAAATGATGAAGTGTTTTCAAAGCAGTTTTGAACAGCAGTGTTTTGTTTCAACAGATTAATAAACTAACAGCTTTGCCTTGAAAAGGACCCCTCACATGATAAACTTTTTCCAAATTAAAGAAACTAATAGGAATAGGGTCCAATCACTGCTCAGGCAACAGACTGTTGTACAAGCAGCAGTGTTAAATAACATTACAAAATTAAAGACATTTTTATGCTCTGGCTGCTACTGCTAGAACTGGTTGGCTAGTCAGCTAACAAAGCATTCTATGCAGCAATATCAATTATCTAAAATGTACTCTGAAACACAACAGATAGTAATTCTCCCTGTTACATTACACAGAAAACTGATGGAAAGAAGATTCATGTCACAGTGAAGTTTATATATATACACCTTAGATTTCATCAGAATGAAAATGATGAGAAACATACTTTCTTTGCTGCAAGAGCAATTCGTTGCAGAATACTAATAATAACTTCACTCAGTAAGATGCATCTCTAAGTAAACTCAAAATGACTGAGGCACATAGTTAACATGCAATGAAACATGGTATTTTTCACTGCATTTTACACTGTGATTGTCTTAGAAACCCAAGGGTATGGATAAGTTGTAGATTATTAAACTGTAATAAACAAACTTGTCTAACATTTCCTCCTCTTCCCCTCCTTTAGGGAACACTACTCAATAGAGACTTCCAAATTTACTACTACTTTATTATTTTCTATGACCACTTTCCATTATGAAACTGAAAACCTTGTCTAGTATTACTTAAATGTATCAGGTTATCACGCAGTTCAATACTTCTCTATTTCCACAGCTCTAAGAATATCTTTGTTTCCAAATGTGTTTTTTATTAACAGCACTGCTATGTTTTAAATATTTGTCTTCTACTATTCAAGAAGCAAAAAAATTACATACATTAACACAAAATTACATTAAGAAAGAGGGGGTTTTATCTTTAAAGCAAATTTATAAAACTGTAAAGAGCAACTTCGTGACTTAAGATACAAAGAAGGGAAGAAAAGGGGAAAAGGAGGAAGACTGCTCCTTCTTTGATAAGTGTTTCATTCATTCAGTTCTAAGGAGAAAAAGCAGCAGCAAAGAGGGGGCAGCTTATATGCCAGTACAAAGCAGGAAGTGTAGGAATTTAGTGAGTTCACTACTGGATTCTACGCTTTGTACATAATTTCGAATGCAAAGCAGCTGTACTGAAGTGCAGGCCCTTAGGTGCCAAGGGCACATGTAAGGCAGCAAGATCAGAAATCCACCCCACCCTGCACTGCAAGGCAACAGGCCACAGCAGCAGTTTCTTCAGAAGTTTCTGCCACCTTTTTACTAACGAATCAAAGGTGTATGCTTTAAAAAAGCCTGATAAAATTACTGCAGAATAAAGCTGGGCAACCAAACGCAACATTAAAAGGGAGTGATGGAACACCCCCTTCACCGTCATTGCAAACGTCATAGAAAACGGACAGCCACGTAAAAAGATGCCTTTTGCCTCCCCAACATGGCCCTAGCCAAGCCCAAAATGGTCTCTTTACCTGATACCTCTCTTATCACAGAGAGATGGCTGAAATACAAACTAACATTGTTCAACTGGAGACTTACAGAAGGACCACAGAAGGTCTTCTTCACAAACCACAGTACAGGTCTCAAAACAAGTTCCCTTATTATTTTGTACCTATTTTGCATCTGTAACTCGTTTAACATGAAGGCATTCATACCAGTTTCCACGTTCAAAACATGAAACCAACCATGCTGCTTAAAACTAAAACCATGGATCATACACCCCTTATCTCCCCAACAGCCTTACAGAGGACACTGTTTTTGGTCTGAATACTTAATAACTACTTTTTTTTTTTTCCTCCCTAGAAAGGAATAATTAAAAATCAACCAACCAAACCACATACACGCTTCAGAGTATCACCACAGGGACACTCTCAGGTCTGAATTACTGCAAAATAACACTGTAATTATGTCTTAATTTCACTAACTAATCTCAGATGAGCTTTTAAAAAGTAATTCGAGGTTTACAAGTAAACCGTTTAAAACTGTACTCAAATGTTATCTGAATGAAACCCGACATTTATTTATCCTTTTCCCAGCTTAATTTTAAACAGTTTCCAAGAAAAGGCATATCTGCTCCTGATCAGTCTGGTGACAAATGATAAACCTTGTTAAAAAGTGTGACATTTGAAAATAAATAAAAACCACAGGAGACTTTTCTACCCAAGGAGGAAGATATGAAGAAACATTATTCCCTTGCACAAATCACCAGCCACAGAGACTAAGCACAATCTAACGACCTTATTTACTCAAATTGTACACTGCCAACAAAACCACTACCTAAGGCAACTCTTTAACTACAGATGTACTTAAATACCTAGAAAAAATAGGTTACTTCTCTTCACATAAAACCGGAGTCCCACTGAGCTCAACCAAATGTGGCAGGCTGAAATGGAAGACAAAAACGGGTCTTACTTGGTGTACAAAGACATCAACTGGAGACTCCAAGGGGCTTCCCTCTCGGTTGCTCATGGAGATGAACCCGAATCCCATTCTCACATTGAACCATTTGCAATGGCCGGTTCCGTGCAAAACCTGGGATTCCTCTTCTTCTTCCTGCTCCGGCAACTTCCCGGGTTCGTCTCCACCTTTACTCGCCCCTGCTGAGGTAGAGGGAAAGGCGGGGGGTGTGGGGGTGTGGGGGGGAAAAGGGGGAGAAAAAAAAGGAAGAGAGGGACAAGATGCAAAGCAAAGAGTTAAATTCTGGTAACATCCTTTTGCCGCTGTTTAAAGGAGTTACTACAAACGGAGTGGGGTGAAAAAAAAAAAAGGGGCGAACAAAACAAAATCAAAAAGCAAACGGTGAAAAGTGCGTATTTTTCCTAAATCCTAAAATAAACAACCTTCTCCCCAAAATACGTAAAAAAATTAAATCACCGGAGGTTACAGAGAGGAAACACTGCGCACGGAGGCTTTCCCTCTCTCTGAGCCCAGGGCAGCCCACGTTTCTGTACATACGTGTATTTTTCCATTTAACTCCATCTTTCAGCCACATTACAGCACGGAACGCGATACTTTACTTGAATATTGCTGGTTTAAGACCGATCCCATTTCTCAACAGAAATTCTCAGCCCAATTAGTCTCTCCTCGCAAGGCGCAGGACCGGGGGGGCGAGGGGGGAGGCCGGCCGAGGAGGGGTGGAGGAGAGAGAATAAGCAAAATTGGGTAGATTGCACAACTGGTTATTGCACATGCAGCGCCGAAACCACTATTTTCCACCGTGTATCCATCCCTCCTTGGAATAAACTTTCGATTAAAGTTGGGACAGGTGTACGGCCGTTTTCTCATCCCACCACTGCAACTGTGCTTAATCAAACAGGAACAATTCAAACAATAGCCCCCTGAAAGCTTTTCAAGTTGTGAATCGGTGTGGGCGGTACGGAACAGTTTCTGAGCTGGGTAACAATGGGTTTGGAGAAAGCCCCCTTGCGCGAGCTGCTAAAAAA
>VZRH01003896.1:1029988-1041448 GCA_013397555.1 Urocynchramus pylzowi | reverse complement strand
GGCCGCGCCCCCGGGAGCCGCCCGACGGCCCCGCCGGAGCCGACGCTGGCCGAGGGCGTGGGCTCCGGTCGCGGAGTGCAGCCAGCGACCTCCTCCCCCAGGCGCCTCCTTGGCTGCGCATCATCATGGAGGCCATTTGGCACCTGTGGTTGCGTCCGGCTCCGCCGCCCCGAGGACTGGACTCTCCAGCTGCGGTGTCCTCTTGCGCTGCTGCTCGCCTCCAAATCTGCCGCTGCAGGTGGGAGGGCATCGCTCATGTGTGGACGATCTTGCGCGTCTTGACAGCACTGTATCCAGCTGCAGCCACGACCTGCAGGTGGTGGGGGTCTGCTGGGGTGCAGTCCACATCCACAAAGCAGGCAGGATTCCACTGTACGACTGGTTTGTCCAGAACTTGTCTGTTGCCAGCAGTCTTGCAGCATGATTGGTTTCCTTTACTGGCATATGAGGCTTTAAAAATGCCAAAGTTTTATTTTTCTAGTTTGTCCTGACTTAACTTATTGGAATACCCCAGTGGTAGTTTACCTACTGTCATAAACCAGCATCAACTTCGCCCAAGGGTATATTGTTCGTTGTTCCAAAAATAGAAGGGTTAACAAAGTTTGGCTACCTATGGACCCGTGTTCCACATCCTTTTGCTGCCAATCCACTCTACACAGGCTCCAGTAGTCACCACTTTCCACGTGCACTAGCAAGACAGATATGGTTCTCAGCAGTGTGGTTCTTCATGTGTGCTGAGGATTAGCCGACTGGTGAGTCAAACAGTGGGCAACTGGTGAAGTCACACCGTCTTCCATCTGGAGAGGACACTGATTGGCAGTATCATTTTCCTGACTGCTGTTTTTTGTCATGACACGTAGTATTTCTGGGTCCTTTATGTTGAATCGGGCTGAAACTGTGAAAGGGGTTCAAAATTAGCCTGACAGCAAAGAGATGGATATGCAATTCCATTTCCTTAAGAGAACAAGATAAAAACACGGTCTGTAGTGAGCCAAGTTCACATGTATTTTCTGTCATTAGGCATTAGTATGCTCGCCTTGAACTTCCCACTCTTGGGCTTTCCTTTATAGATTTAATTTTTGAGGGTACAGTAAAGCTTTCAAGAATTTATTAACATTTTTTGGTGTAAGTAAGCGCAAAGTCAGCACTAAAATTCTTATCATACATAGCTTTATAACTTCCTTTCAACAGAAAAAGCTTTACACAGAATTTTGCTATGTGATCTTAGCCTGTGATTAAAGCAGCTGTGGAACGCCTCTAGCCTTCAAATACTGTGCTTTTCTTAGCTCAGAAGGGATTTGTGTGAAACAGAGATGTTTCCAAGGCACAGGAGGGAGCCTTCCAGGGACCAAACGACCAAACTGTTTCACTTCGACCTATCTAGGCACAGCCATAGAAAGCTGCTTCACGTTTCACAGATGTACCTGCATTTGTCTAGAGTCCTAATATTTGGCTCTGTTACCTAAAATTTGGTGCATACTCTGTGTATATATATAAATCTAGCCTAGCACAGAGCTATATTAACACAACTTTAGGTGTATTTGGCTAATAGTTTGAGACTACACAATCTTTTCTGAAAAACAAACAAGCAAAACCAAATCATGGTCAGAAGTTGTTTTTTCACTTAATTTTTATTTATTTCTTACAGATGGGGAAGAGTTCCTTCTTGGTACCCACTATTTCTGCTGAGGTATTTATTTTTGCAGGAAAAGAAACTTCCCCATATGCTTTGTTTTGCTGTGCCCTCAGAATACGATGTAACCTAATTTTACAGTAAGTTTATATAAAACAAATTATATATGGAACATAAGCATAATTGAACTCCTTCAATAAATCACAGCAAAGAGGCTGTGAAAACACTGCACATTTTTCTTCCTATTGCTTTCTTTTTTTTTTTTCCCACTGACCTTGTTCATAGGGTTTCCCCCTGAGAACTTGCTGAAAAATTTGTTTCTTCCTATGCAGATTAAACAGTACTAGGCATTTTCATTAGACATGGCATTTCTTCCTAATGTATCTGTTAAAGTGGCCTGCCATCCCAATCCACATTTTGCAGATGTGCTTCTAAATATTTTTTTTTCCTCCTCTACTGCATTCCCAGACCCTTTTCCTCTTCCTTCTTTTAGCCTATCCTTTTTGCCCACTAACTTCTCGTACTTTCCTCATGGTTTTCTAATCAGCCTCCCCTGTCCTTGCCCCTCACAATTAATAGGAGAGATGCTGCTGCTTCCTGAAGATGTGTATGACAGCCAACAGTAATGCTAACCTTCATAAACTCATTTTCACATATTGCGGACTAAGCTATGCTGGCCAATGGACACACTGATATGACTGAGATGCTCTTGGCAGCAAGTCTCTGCCTCTGCTCCCCAGTTTCCAGGCTTAGCTTTTTGCCCCTTGGAACAGCTCTGATCTCAGAAGACTATTCCTCTTAATCTATGGTCTTTTTCTCGTTCTGGTCTTGCATTTGTCTTTTTTCCGTATGACTAACAGATTTATTTTTTAAAACCACATCAAGTCTACTATATAACTCAACCAAAAGAAATTACTGCTGATTTAAAGTTAAATGTTCCTGCAGCAAAAGGGATATGAAATGTGCTATAGAAGAACGCTGGTGAGGGTCTTGTTTTCTTTCCCCCAGAAATGCTCATGATCCAAACTGTTTCTTAGCTGTCAATGGCTGTGTGCAGTTACATAACTATCTCTGTCCTCTTTTTAGCCATTAGTCTCCTTCTTTGCCTTTGGGTTTGTTTTAATTTTTTAATGATCCCACGAAAATGTTAGTAACAGAGGAGTTTCCTATTTTCCATGTGTCTTCCTCCCATTTTATGTGCATTTGCCAGTGGGGCCAAAGAAAGGAAGTGATTTCTTTAGAAGTTTGTTTGAAAAAGCTGTGCCAAAATATGCTGTTCTGCTTTATTTTGTGGCCTTATAAAAATTATGCAGCATTTTATGAAGCTTTAAATTTTAATGTGAGATTCTCAAGAATGTTCCATTTGCAAACCTAGGCAGATATCTAAGCACATGAACATTCAATAAGGTAATCAGAGAAAATTATTTTATAAAAAATGACTTTTTAGGCATTTATTTAGTTTCTGCAAAGTCAATTTATTACACAGGCACACCCAGAGTGCTCTGCCAAGCCTTAACTGTTACTTCTCCACACCTTTTCTAAGCCAGTATTTACCAACCTTTACAAGTCTGCACTTAATTCCAAGCCAGTAATGCTTGGAATTCAAATGCTCAGTAATTTCTGTCCTTGTTTAGAGGCTCAGATACACTAATTTGAAAGCTGATGTTATGCTACTTGTTTAAACTGGTGCAGAAATTGAGCTGTGTCCCTCCAGAAACTTGCCACAAGATCAACTGGAGACAGATTCATCAGGAAGACCAAACCAAAAAGGAAGATGTGAACCCCTGCAGTGAAAGCAAATTCTGCTTTCTGCTTTTTAGGCCAAGGCCGCACATGTAGCTCCAAAAAAAGTGTTGGCTTGTTTCCTGTTAATGGGAATGAGCATGGCATTGTGACATGTGTGTGTCACATAGGTATTGGTTTTACATAAAGGAAGAAGACAAATATTTTGCCCCTGCCAAACCAAGTATAAGGGGCTACTGTTCTCAGTTTATCTGTTCCTCATGTTTTGTTTCCTGGATGGAAAATCCTGTGCCCAGGTCCTCACTGCTGGCTTGCTTGCTCAGGGATATGGAAACACTCTGGCCACATCTGAATTAGCAAAATGAACAGGACCAAAGTGAAATGCCAGAGGACTGGTTGTGCATAGTCCATGAAGTGGATTAGTGCCAACCAGGCTCCACCAAAACAATAGGTGCCAGGCTGTGGCTGAGGAGCTAGCAAAGGAGAAACTCAAGCCCTAATGGGCAGATTCCTGTTGGTCTGGTTTTAGGAATAACTGGTTAAAACTCTTGTATGGTTGTGAGAAGTGCCAGGCTAGTTAGCCACAGCGTAGCCGAAAATGAGCCCTGGACTTTTCTATTCACTGGTAGAGACATGGCCTTGACCCCACAATGAGTTTGGTGAGAGGAGGGGAAGTGGAGAAGGAGGGGAGCAGGGGAGTGTCCACTATGAGGGCTCCCTTTTTAAGAGCCAGCTTTAAAAATGAGACTCATAATTGAGTGGTTTCTGCTCTGGATTTCTTCTGTATTTTACAATATACCATCATTAAAGAAAAAGTAGGGAGGAAATAAGGACTCAGGTCTCCTTGTGTCTAGCTGATTACCCAAAATGGTAGTTTTGACCAAGTTTTTAAATGTTTGTTCTATTTCTGATTTCAGGATTCAGAATAAGTTCAAACAGAAAGGTTTCAGAATGCTCCTCTTCAGAATAATTAGAGAGTGGAGACTATAGCACTTTTTAAAAAGGAGAAGTAATTTGGAGCTTTTCATATAATGCTCATCAACAGCAACAGCAAAGAGTCTGAGGCAGGATGAGGGATTTATGGTGAAGCTGAATTAGTGCACAAGATCTTCACGCATAAACAATTACTTCAAAATGACGACAGTCATGTTCAAATACTATTTTAGGAATTCGGGGACATGGACTTGGTTAACCATTACTATTTAATGCTTTTTAAATCAATATGTGTAGCCTTTAAGAGTAACGGCCAAAAGAAAATGTTAACATTAGGAATAAATTTTACGTTATGGCTGAGACTGGTCTGTGGGCTTTATTGCATTACACTGGATGTGGTTTTCATCAGCTGAAACTGTCTGGCTCCTTATATCAGCTTGATTTAAGGAGTTTGAACTAGTTTCCTTTGGGAACTGCAGGCTCAAAAAATTGAATTGTTAGCTGGTAGAAAAAAATTACAGAACATTTTTGAAAGTGTACAGTGGTGAAGAAAGGAAATGATTACTTGGAGTTGGGGGCGTAGAGTGAGAAAGTGCCTGCCTCATGCATCTGTGGGTGGAAAAGCACAGTTGGCTTATACATTTACTTTGTTTCTTCATCTCCCATTGCTCCGATCACAAGAACTAATTACAGTCAGTTAGGTCAGCATTTCCCTATTCTATTGAATATTGAAAAACCAAGCAGAGAAGTTAACATGATTTAGAAAGAGCTTCTCTGCATTTCCACTGGACTAGAATAATATGCAACCAGAATAATAATGTCCGAGCCTTCATTTGCAGCATCACTCTTATTGTTACTCATGAATTTTAAGAATGAAACATTAATTGATAAGCAAGGCTTAAACTACTCAAAAATACTGTCTCAAAAGATTTTGTTTCGCTCCTGGCTTACCTCTGCCACTTCAGTTTCAGTCAATCAGAATTCACCCATAGGTTAATTGCAGAAATAAACCACATTGCTAAAGGGTGAACTGATTGAAAGTGACACTGATTCAAATGGAGAGTGCTTTGATACAGGAGAGTCTTTCTTCATATTTCCCATACCCTTTAAAATAAATAAATAAAAAAGACAATGGAAGTAAAAGCATGGCTTTTTAATAAATTTTGAAGGTTTTTTCTGACTAAAAGTCAGTATGGTTTAAGTCCCATTGTACTTGCTATCAGAAGAAATTTGGAAAATTACAATTAGGCAGAGTCCAAGTTAAAATGTGAGTGGGGAAGGAAGCATTGAAGGGAGATCCTCACAAATCCTACTTATTTATTCTTGTAAAAAAGCAAGAAATGCAAAAAAAAAAGTGTGACAGATAACAGACAGAAATAAAAATTGCAGAGAAAAAGAAGGGCTCCTTGGCCAAAGTAAAAGCGGAGCTAGGAAGTGGAGAATCAGCTTTCTGTGTAAAACAGAAAGATCTCACAACTTTTTCCAACAGATTATGCAGTATAAATAACAAAGGCATGTCTGAGGCTCAAAATAAAGGGAACAAATTGGTTAGCTACAGAATGGTGGCAGAGGCAAAGATTCTCCAAGCAATCAAGGAAGAAATACTGATGATGAAAAGGAGGGCAGAGAAACTGGAGCGTCAAAAATTTGACAGTCACTGAAGGACCAACTATGTGAGTAGCAGTAATATTTGGCTGGTTAATGAAGCCACTGAAGAGAAGACTCCATGCCAGAGCTAGGTGGACGTGGAGGAAGAAGGAAGGCAGGACTGACACTCAGCAGCTGAAAAGTTCAGTGATGAACTGTGAATATATTAAAAACATCTAGGTGTCTGACATTTTTCTCTCTCAGGAACAGAACACCGGCATAAGCAGACTGAGACTCTGAAATTATTAGGCTTAGTGATTTTGGCTAAATTCGTTGGTAGAAAAACTCCACTGCAGGCACTGGGAGGTATCAAAGAAATTATTCTGGGCCTGCAGTGCTACAATTTATATAGACCAATACATAATTAAGTGGCCAAGCATGTACCTTCTAGTTTTAAATACTATCCTTTTCCCAAGCAGTTTATTTGTACTTCAGAAACATATCCTTAATGTAGGGAGCGGGAAGTTGCCATTTTTTTGTGTTTCTTTAAGTACCGTGCTTCAGTTTTCATGTGATAAAGTATCCCTTTCCTAATCCTAGCTCATTATTTTTTCAAAACACATGGACCCAAGTGTCCCATTCCTCTCTTATTACCAAGAGATGAAAATGGAAGTGACACAAATCAGTGGAGAGAATTTTCCACCCTTGCATATACGATTGATTTTTCATACTGGGAAATTTTATCCAATGAGTAAATGTGGAAGAATCAAAATGTGTGTCATTTTGATGAAAGCACATTCATATATAATTTTCAGGTTATTTGTTAGCAGTGTCTTCTTGTGACCCTGACTAAAGTAAGAGTTGCAGGTGACCCAACAGAAACAGAAGAATGATCATTTCCTGTGGCCCAGTTTAATGATTGCATTATCTTTAAACCTAGATTTCTGCATTGGGAACAATAACATACCAATGCTGTCTAATGAAATCAGCCTCAATTGTCATGACCTTTCGTTTACTTAACCTTTTGCTTCCATCGTTAATTATATGTGTTTTATAGTTAGTGTAGAGGGCATGATCATTAGCAAAACCTATCAAGCTTGCTTTCTTCAGAAGAAAGAGGAAAAGCTAACAAACAAGCCTGGAAAGAAGTAAAGGGATAAAGCATTCATGAAAGAGATGAAAACTGGACTGATAAACTCTCCAGTGGCAACATACAAAGCCAGTAGTGGGTGAGACATTCTTGGAAAAAGCAGAAGATATTTGCCGCCATATGCATGGTTTGTACTTGTTTTGGTTTTTGCCTCGCATAATCAAGGGTTACACTAATAAAAGGTTGTAAAGTGACAATCCTCTGAAATTAAGTCACACTCATCTGGACTAACTGCATATTTAAAATATATGACCTGGTCTAGAGCTTGCAGTACCTTTCTTACCCTTTCAAACATACTGATATCCTTCATTGTTTCAGAACCTGCCATATACAGAAATCAAGGATTTTGCCTTTTCCAGCTTCTCTTCAAATATTGATTGTTTCTAGAAAAAACTAAAAAACACTGCAAATACCTCTTCCAAAGTCTTGGTCGCTACCAAGTTCCTTTAAACCTGCAGGACTCTATTTAAAGATTCAGTTTTACTTTTGAAACAACATTTACTAAGACTAAGATTTTATTTCCTTGCATCACTTAGCTTTCCTGGGCAATGGAAAATCCTTGAAGGCATTTTATGCTTGCAACAATCTTGTTTGAAGAACAGTCCATTCTAGGATCATATCTCAGGATTGACAGCAGTTGTAAAATTGAGATGAATTCTACAAAAAGGGACAGACATGAAGAAAACTCGCAACAAAAATATCCCTTTTCTCTTTAAAAGTCATGGTAGCTTTGATGTGGATTTTTGCAGGGAGAGAGTTGAGTTGCTCTACACTTTCTATTAGACAAAACCCAGAAAGAACCTGCACAAAAACTAACAAGTGTCTTAGATAAATGAGGGGCTTCTTAAAGATTAATTTCATAAGTGAGTTTAAAAGCACTTTCCCTGCTCAAGTGCAAAACTGCGAGGAGTGATTGATAGATCAGACAGTGACAGTGCCATTCAGTGGGACCTGGATGGGCTGGAGCAATGGGTTGAGAGGCATCACCTAAGTTCAGCCAGGAGAAGAGACAAGTTTTATACCTAGGAAAGAACAATTCCATGCACCAGCAAATGTTGGAAGCTGCCTAGCTGGAAAGCATCATGGCAGTAAATGAGATAGGGGGTCTGGTTGATGTCAAACTGAACAGGAATGATAAGCTGGAGTGAGTCCTGCAATGGGCCACGTAGATGATTAAGGGATTAGAGCATCTGCCGTGTGAGAAGAGGCTGAGAGAGCTGGAACTGTTTAGCCTGAAGAGCAGAAGGCTCAGGGGGAACCTGATCAATGAGTATAACTAATACCTAATGGGAGAAGGAGAGAAGACAGAGCCAAGTTCTTCTTGGTGATGCTCATTGAAAACACAAGAGGCAATAGACACAAGCGGAAATATTGGAAATTCCATTTAAACACACTTTGAAGATGATCAAATGCTGACATAGGTTGTCCAGAGAGGCTGTGGAATCTCCATCCTTTAAGATAGTTAAATTTTGACTGGACCCAGCCCTGAACACCCTGCTGTAGGCAACATTATTTTGAGCAGAGGAGGATTGGATGATCTCTAGAGGTTCCTTTCCCAGTGACTCTTTGATTCTGTGACCTGTGAAATAAGGCAAGCCATGTAAAAGATATCACATTAGTTATGGTAAAAAATGCTAACCTAGGTGAAACCTATATCTGCAATTCAGCTGGAGCTGTACAGAGCTGCATGGGCTCACCTGGGTGGAACAGCTTGCAAGATCAGTGCGCGTGTAAGGCCGTGTAAAAATTAAGGACATTGAAAAAACTGTAGCTCTTCTTAACTTAGGACATGAACTCACCTGGTCAAATACTTGGGTAATTTCAAGTAGAATTTGTTACAGTTCAATATGGTATGACAAGTGCATTGTGCAAATTGGAGCTGGTCAACTAAGAAATAAATGCCTGCTGAATCCAGACAATGGCTTTAGACAGGTCTCTTAAATGTATTTTTGGGAGCAGAGGTAACCAGTGTGGCATCTTGTTCTCTGTCTCTCAGTTAAAAAATAAAGGAGAATTGGAAAAATCCTTTGTTTTCTGAGCATCTGCAATGTGCAGACCAGGAGTTTTCAAAAAAAGTGATTGTCGTGGAATGGGAAATGTTTCCTTCCTCACATTAAAAAAAATCTGCTCACATAAAACAGTAATGCACTGTATATTGTGGCATGCAGTTCTGATTTTATCACCAGGAAATGCACTCATCAGCTTTGGGCACAGAGAAAGTGCATCTAAGGACTAGATGGCTCCATGTCTTTCTCTGCCTCTTGGCCAGTTGACATGGGGTAGCCAAGGTCTTTATTATTAAACTCTCTAAATTTCAAATAGTGGCAGGTACAACCTCATAATTGGAAATGGTGCATCCTCTTTCTAACTTGTGAGTTGTGCCCTACATTGCTGAGAAAAAAAAAAAAACCACCCTAATTGGTTCAGTGTTTATGCAGATGTGTTCAGACCCATCTTCTTTCACTGTTCAGTTTACTACTAATGTTTAGTTTACTACTACATGTTTTTTATCCCTGTATCTGAAAGCCTCATAGCCATTAATGAATTTTATTTCTTTTGACAACCCTGAAAGAAATAGAAGTGTTCTCCTAATTTTACAGATAGGAAACACAGACTAAAATAATTTATTTTCTTGTTATTGCTGATGGCCATATGATTGAGTTGAAAAGCGAGCTGCTATCACTCAATTTCAGCTTAGTAGCCATTCATTAGACTATTTTTCTTATCAAATAAAAATGTAAGTAAATTGAATTTGATTATACAAACACAGAGGTTAATTAGGCCATTAGCAAAGCTGAAACAACTGAACTTTAAAGATTTACTATAGAACATAGAGATTTGAGTAGATAAAACATCAGCTTTAAAAGCTTCTCTGAGAAAACATCTGAGAACGTCATGTGTAGAATTTTACATTTAAGGGTCATGTGTAGAATTTTACATTTAAGGAAGTGTTCAGCTTTGCATTAAGTCAAAGGGAATCACAGATCTGATCTGATAAAGTAAGCATAAGTTTCTGCAGCTTTCATCACCTCTCAGTTAAAAAAAAAAGTGTGTACCTATATTTACATATTTTGTTGTATACCAGCCACTGTTCTACACCACTGATTTACTAAGTCAACATACAGTAGCTATTTGAGATACTCATAGATTATGATCTGATTTGAGGTAAATCCCCCTAACCATACAATATAAATTTAAAAGAATTGTAAAATTTACAATGCATTAAACACAAACATATCAAACGCAAGATGTCTTACTAGAACAGGAATGAACATCATTGTAATTACATGAAATAAATACCCTGTATCAAGGAAATTGGAGCAAATATTCAACCAGTTTTGAAGTAAAATGTAATTTTGAAGAAAGGAAGGTATTCCAAAGTTATAGATTAGGTGTAATATAATAGATACATATATATTTATTTACTAAAAGTAAGTAAATTCATTACCCTAAGTTCATCTCAAATAAGTGTTCATTTGGAGTGTTTCATGACAGTAATTCAGGAGTCTTTGAATGACTGAAGAATTTTTTGATGGCTTAAAAGAAATTCTTTTCTATTTATTGGTTACTGGTCGAAGATTATAATCAGGTAAGGTCAGTGCTCTCCTAATTGTACATGTTACACAACGTATCAGTGCTACTTGTCACTTAGCATACTTCCAGTGAGTTATTTTTGGTACTTACAAAAATATTAATCTCACTCTAAGGATACAGAAATTAAGACTAATTTGTACAATGGAATTTGGGAAATCTAATCTGCCTGCTAAAAATTCTTTCTCTGGTGGGAGTAAGATTCCCTCATTTTCCCTTTTTACAGCGCAAGAATGAAAACTTCTCTTAATGAAAGACTTTAGAGAAAAAAAATTTCCACAAAATTTGTTAACTACAACTCTCACTGCCTTTCTAAAAAAATAACTACCAATCTGAGAAAGAGTCAGAAAGCCTAGACAACTGTCTCCCTCAGCATGCCCTTTTCTTAATAAAGGTGACAAATGCTGGGATTCATGCACTTCAGCTTGGTGACATGCATCATATGTTACTTAAAAGTTAGTAGTGGAACCCTTACAGGAAAATTAAATGGAAACCAAACCACAACAAGGAATTTTCTGTAACTCCTTATTATAGATAGATATAGATATAGATATAGATATATAGTTACAGAACACTTCCTTGTAGCCTTCATTATAGCCTTTTCTGCATTTGGATAACTAATTCTCCTTAAAAATCCCTGTGCCACTCAACTATAAACTGACACTTAATAAGGGGAGACAAGCCTCATTCAGCTCTGTAGAACCATCCTATTGTGCTTAGCCAGACCTGGAAACATGTAAATAAACAGATACGCTAACACAGCTGGAAGTCTGAAGTAAAAAAGGATTACTTTTTTCTTTTTTTTCTTTTTTTTTTTTTTTGT
>VZRH01003896.1:1006654-1029897 GCA_013397555.1 Urocynchramus pylzowi | reverse complement strand
TAAAAAAGGATTTTTTTTTTTTTTTTTTTTTTTTTTTTTTTTTTTTTGTTTCAATAATCAGTCAGGAACTTTGAGGGGGTAAATAGCAAGAATGAGGAAAGGAGGAGATAAGGCATTTACCCCTTCATTATCTCTATGGTCAGGAAAAAATAGAGACTGTTAAAAACAGAAGGGAATTTCAACTGAACCTGCATCATCCTGTACTGATTCACCCTCCAGGCTCCGCCTGTGAAAGCTGAACTGTAGCCATGCAAGTATACAATTTTTATTTACTGAAAGGCACCTAGAGTTTAAAAAGTGAGTGAAGCAAGCAGGGAATAGGTAAATTAGATTATGTGGGGTGAATTCTTTTTTTTGTCTGTTTTTTTTTTACCTGACGTATCTTTTTTTAAGGATTCATGCAAATAGAGATGAAAAAAATCTTCAGTAAAGAGCTTGCAATTTGAAACGAGAATGAAGATTGATAAGAAGGTATCAGAAGTCAATGAGTTAACAGTAGTTACAGCATACCAGTAATCTAACTGTTGTCATATTTTCCACAGGCATTACGGAAGAAATATAAAGAACATACTTGAAAAAGGATAATGGAATAGCCGGGCAGTTAAGAGCTTTTAATAAGTGCAAGGAACAGCACAGGAAGAATCACAAAGTTGTGGTTTTGTTTGGTTTTAATGACTTTAACAAATAGACTGATTGGAGACAGGAACTGACATCTTGCTAACAAATGACTTCATCACCACAAATTGAGTTCAGTGGGAAGCGGTATGTGGAATGTCGGTTGGAGATGTGGCAGCACTGCCCCCTCCCAGAGCTGGCTGTCCTGTCACCTGCACTCTCCTGCATGAATGCTCCTGCTGAATCCCTGTTGACACAGAAGAAAGTAGACTGGGAGCAAATAAAAATCCTGTAAATGAATCTGCTCTTTCGTTTCTCTTTGCTCCCCCATTCCAAGGCACTCCTGACATCGTCCATATTTTGTATAAAGCTCCCTTCTCTTGAGAGACTCCATTGAGCAATGCTGCTTTTCTTTCCACCTTCTGAAATGTCTGCATTTCAGAAGGTAGAGAGAAAAGCAGGCAAGTGAAGAGCCATCCTTCAATATACTCTGAAGAAATTATTCAATAATTTTTTATCCCTTTCCTACTTATACTTTGTTTTAAATGAACTTGGACACTCCTTCTACCAATTTGCACTGGCACTAAGGAAATAAGTCAGTTCTTTGAAAAACCAGCAGGCCACTATGTAAGTGATATGCAAACTACATAAAGGCTGCTAATAAATTAATTTTGTCCAAGGAATTTTATCTAACCAGGAGAGATCTAGCAGCAGACCAATTCTCCTCTCCTTTTGGAACCTCAAACAAAATTGTAATAGAGCATGAAGTAAATGAAACTTGGGACATACACATTTACTCTGTATATGAAAGACAACAAAGTGGTTAGAGGCAAACTGTCATGGAGCAAAGTACCATTGTTCTGCTGACTTCATGTGGCAAATGTGACCTACATTGCAGATTATGTCCTGACCTTTAGAGTACCACCACATCTGAACCCTTGGACAATTCCGTGCTCAGCTGAAGTAACTAAGGAAGGGCTGGGGACTCTGCTCTCTCTGTGAAAGGAAGACAGAGATAGAGCAAGCTTCCAGAGAAGAGGATGGTCTGGAGTAAAAAATGCCATCAGCCCTTCTCCCTAAAGACAACGTTTCATTTATTACACTGATCAAAGTGAACTTAAATTATTTTTTCTTCAAATAATTTTTTTGTCCTGCTGCTCCCTAATAACGGTTTCACCTATCCATAAAACACTACAGGAATTAGGCTTTCCAGCTACCAAGTTGTCAATGTCAACAGGAAAGGAATTGATTGTGGTTGTGACCAACAATCTATATCATAATTGTGAAATGGCTTTCTCATCCTTTCTACAGCATTACATTTTTGCATACTCTTGGAACTGGTCATCAGCTCCCCTTCATAAAAAAACAAACAAAAACCCTCCTCAAATTTTTTTTGAACTTCAGAAGAGAAGGTTGGAGATTTGGTGAAATTTACTGATTTTAGTTTCATTTGGTGTGGAATGCCACTTTCAAATTCACACCATCAAAACTCCCTAGTTTTTTGCTTGCTTGCATCTTTCCCTGCATTAGAAAGGGAAACTTTCTACAGTTTCTACTTTTTACAGTAGAAACTAGGCTTGTGCAGTTGGTCAGTTAAACTTTTGTTAATGGAACTGGACGAAAAGCAAGTTAAAAAAAAAAGGAAAGCCAGAAAAGGGAAAAAAATCAACCTTTATTATTATCTCTGCACTTAAACCTATCAATTAGCTAGAGTAATGTGGGAAAGTGTTGAAAAACCTGTCTTATATACCAAGAATAGGATGAGTTTTCTTCCTCGGCTGAATTGTGTTTCACCTCAATCCCCCTCCAAGAAACTCATATATCTACAAGGCACCACTTGGAAGGCTTCTTACTTTGGTCTTTGAGGTACAGGAAAGACATCAAAAACTATCCACAGACAGCTCTTTCCTGACTGTGTGTTTGGGAGGATTCAGCTGTGCTGTTGAGTTCATCACAAGCCTGTTGTGATGGCTACTGATTTATGCATCATGGACCATGAATGGAGGAAGAAACAGCATGTGCTTAAGGGAGATGCAAAGGATTTGAAAATTCAAGGTCTTTAGGATGTCAAGGCAATATGCTCAGAAATCTGCACATTTGCAAGACAGTGCTTGTCTTGCTGCCCTTTTGTATCTCTGTTAGTTTTCCTCTCAGGCAGTGATGCCAGTTGCACTGTTTTCCACTGATCTCTGAATCAGACAGCATTTCCACCTCACTGATGGTAAATTGCATTGTCCTCAGCACCAGTGGGTACATAATTTGGCACACACGTACATTTCTAATATGATTATATAAGGTATTCATATATAAATGAGCTCAAGGATGGAATAAACTGAAGGAGTAGCTTCCAGCATTCTAAGGACAGGTTTAATGAGATATTTGGAAATCAAAATGTCATAGGAGTGTATTTAAGATGCCCTTTTTCCCTTTAACAAGATTACTTTTTCCATCAAGGTATCTTCAACTAATATATATTGTAATGAAGTATACCAGGATGCTCCATTGTGGGCTGAGGCATCAGTAATTGTACATATTTTTTCAAAATAAAGTTGAGGCCATAAATCCTAGCTGACCAAGAGCTGGTGTAGACCTTTAACTAAGTCCATGGTTGTGCTGACAGCAATATTAATTTAAACTTATATCCTACAGAGACAAAAATACCTAAGAAATTCAGATCTGCACAAGCTCATTTAGCAAATTCTTAGGTGGTTAACAAGCTAAAATCCATGCCTTTCACCTTGTATAGCTTTTCATAGTGTAGCGTTTTCTTGTCAGGCTCAAAAACATATCTACTTTGCCGGGGTTTGAAGGAAGGAAGGAAAGGTATGAAGAAAAAGGAAGATGGTGAACAGATGGAGAAAAACAGGGCAAATTTTTTTTTTTCACAGCTCATCTTAAAGATCTGTCAGGATATTAAGTAAAATTGGTGTGACTTTGTGTACTAGAACTTGCTATATTGATGCCCATTTTTACACAATTCACTTATTAAGGGTCCCATTTAGGAGAAATTTGGTCCAGAGCTACATAATGTTAACTTTTTTCAGTGTTGTTACTGAAGAGAATCATGAGCTTAGTTGGCCTGACTTCATTAATTTCTGAGATGTGGTTGTGAGTAGAGACTTTGTTAGAGTATCTCTTCTTCCTGTGAGACACTTATCTCCAGAGTCAAAACTCACCTTGCACAGCTGCTGAAGCTATTTTTGTATATCCAAAGTTAATCCAGCTCTGAGCTACGGTAATGATAATATATCTGTTTAACAACAAGCATGGAAACTTTATTCTTTTAAAACTATCCCTAGCATGTGTTCAGTTGCACATCTTGGATATCTGGCAGACCAGTATCAGAGGAGTTGCTGCTATCATTCTTCCTCAAAGTTATTTCACTTTAAATAAGCCAAAGATCCAAACCAAAAAGTTTTTCAGATAAGACCAATTTGGGTGTTCATTAATGCTTAAACTCTAGTTAAAGAACATTAATTAATTAGGATGATTATGTTATAGACTGGACAAAAAACAAGAAAGATTTCAGTAAATTGAATGCAAAGCCAAGCATCCCAGTCTCAAGCAATGATCAATGTGTTCTGCTAAAGTGAATGTAAAACATACAGTGATGCTTGGCATATTCTCCTGGTCTACTGGCATTTTAGAGACAAAGATGTATCCAGGACTTGGTGTTTAACAGCCTTTGGTGAACTTTTTTTTCTAGGAACTTGTTTAGCTGCTCTTCTAACTCATTTATACTTAGGGTTAGTACAGTGTCCTGCGTCAATGAGTTCTGGTTTCCTTTGTGCTGTCTGCAGTAATCCTTCCTTTTGTTTATATTGAAATTGCTGCCTGGAAATTTCACTGATGCTTGTAATCACTTGGTGTGCAACTTTTCTGTGCTATTCCTGACTTTACAGAGATCTATTATACATTCTTCCTCATGCCCAACTCTGTCTTTGGGTGTTTAGGAACTCCTCAGATAGGAGCAGTTTCATAACTTTGACTGTCCATGACATTTTCACTCTTTCTGAGCTGGGTGAGGAGGCAGAACTGCCTACAGTGCTCAGTGGTGCAATGGCATTTTCTATTTGTTCTTTCTTCTCTATTGATTTACCAAAGATGATGGATCATTCTTCCATGTGAATACCATGAAAGAGATGATGCCTGCATGGAGGTAACACCTTGTGGGAGGCTTGACGTTCCTTCTACCATATCTAGCATGGAACATCTGCTAGGAGCCATCACCAGCTCTTCAAAATAAGATGAACTCACATTTACTCCATTAAGGAATTGGCTTATGAGTCAATTAATTAACAAACTAGTTAACTGACACAGCAGCCAGTAGTGGCCCTTGTTTCTAAATGAGGATGGCCATATGCATGCCCTATTGGACACGGTTTCTGGCCTTGGACAGCTCCTCGCCTATGACTGGGAATTGGTTGGGAGAGGAGCCCAGATGAGACTTTTCCAGGGACTCCTTTAACAATTTAGCAGTACAGACACTTCAGTTCCAATGACCAGCAACAGTCCTAGGCACAGATTTGCTGGTAGAGAGAGAAGCACGGGGTGGATAAGGTCGGCACTGTGGTGTGTGTGCTGAGTGGGTGCGAGTCCTCTCAAATCTCTGACGTTGCTTCCCCATGCATTTGTGCTGTATTTGGAGCAGAAGAAAAGTGTTAAAAAATCAGATGAGTCCAGCTCTTTCTTCTGCAGTATACCTGGAATACCTAGGAGATATAATAGCATAAGAAAGTGACGCTTAGGAGTGAGCAGTGCTGAGGTCCTATTTATGTAGAATATATATTTTAAAAAGGAGATGATTCATGTTAATAAGCCATTAAGTATTTATAAGGTAATCCAGGAATCAAGATCAGGTGTTGCAGAGGGGAGTAGAGGATTTTCTCTGATTTAAGATTAGGAATAATCAGGATTAGATACGGACATTAAACCTTCGGAGCACACAAGTTCTGCAGAGTTAGCATATCCAGAAATCAGATTTGCTTAATAGCAGGTTAAATAATTTTTAACATACATACCCATATGTAAATCAGGCCTTGCATGGGGATATATACCTCCCCAAAATTTTATTTAAATATTACATAAGGGTATAATTTGTATGTAAGTAGATAAATTCCTTTATGATTAGATTTTGATTCTCTTATTCACAAGGAATCTGATGCCCTGGCTATATATAGAAAACTGGCCAAAAATATTATTCAACCCCTGTTCCAGTCTCATTGATGGTATTTTTTTGAAAGGCAGAGACAAAAATATAATATTTCTCTTGTGTGTGTATATATATATATATATATATATATGTATGAGTGTAATTTTGTAGATTAATATGTTTAGATAATAATTTTTGTTCCTTGATTAATTATTTAGGTGCAGTACAAAAATCAAAGTTTCAGGTTAAAATAGCTATTGTCTGCTTTTATGAATAGCCAAAAACTAGGTCATTGCAAGAACTGGAAACATTGCAGTGGTCTGTCATATTCTATATTTTTATGTGTAGGTAATACAGTATATCATTAATGTGAGATCTGGCATGTCTTATTCTGGAACACCCTAATTTAAGTTTTGTCAGCTGTGAAACTTGCCAAGGGAGGTAGAAGCCAAGCACAGTCTGTGGGTGCTAGGCTGTCTTAGCAACTTTTATGTGACAGCTCAGAAGTCTCTTGACCTCATGACCTAAATATCCTTGCATATGAACATGAAAGTTTTAAAACTGTAGTTTTCTGCTTTGTACATCTGGGTGAGCTCCACAGCGCATGATCTTGGTGCTCCCTGCAGCCCTACAATTAATCCAGGATGGGTGGCCTGAACACTGGGCTCTGCTGGTAGAGCCTTGTTCATGGGAAACTCGTTCCAGCCCCTGGAAGACAATAAATTGGCAAGTGGCAATAAATTAAACTCCTCTGTAGTAGTTATCTCCCTGCAGCCTTCTGCTGCTGCTGTTTCCTGTGCATTCCTGTCTGCTTGTCCCACACGGCTGCCAACACCATGAGTACAGTGCCTTTGCTCCCTGCTGCCAGGTGCCCTTCTGGCACCCCTGGCGTGGTACAGGCAGCCGAATGCTGGAAGGTGTCACTTTCCCTCGCTTCTGTAACTCAAGTTACAAAGAAACAATGTACCACTAAACTTCACCCAACAGTCAGTGGCTGTGTGCCACTTTTTGGCTATGGCTAGGTTTTCTAGCACTTTGTAATAACTGTTATTATCATGGCTTCATTTTCCATAAATTAATCTTTTTATACATACATTGTCTTCAGAAAAGCTGAGCTATAATTACGCAGGATTTATCCAAAGCATTCGAAATAGACAATTCATCTCGCTGATTTCTCTGAGGTGGCCCCAAAGAGCTCAGGGAGGGAAGTGAGTAACAGCCTAAGATAAAAGCTCAGAGTGATGTAAACCATTCTGCTTCTTGTCCTGCATATCCCTTCCTTTCTTCCCAGGCTTCACACCCTCTTCTTGCTCCAAGGAAGTTATGCAGATGATGATATAAGCAAGTGTGACAAGACTGGCTATTCTATGCAGTTATTTTTCTCAGCTGTATGCTTTAGATGATTAACTCTTCATTTACAAAGTTGTTCTCAATTATAGAGCTGAATTCTTTGGCAACAGGCACAATCCAATGACACACTTCTCTGAAAAATAATAGATATTATAAAAAAGAAAAAATACTGTAATAAGAAAAAGTAATAGTCTTGCTATTTATTATCATTATATACTTGTGTTCCAGTGTGCTTAAAATTTGACAGATGTGTTGAAAGTAACAGAGCAGGAATGACCTTCCCTCTCAGATGTGGAAATGTCAAATCATCCTTTAAAACTGACATTTGTTTAACTATCTCCTGGCCCATGTTCCCAAGCCGTGGTTCCAAAGAGCTACCTACAAGATACATCCCCAAACTAAACTGCATCTGTTTTCTGGATCCAGAATCCCACAGGCCAGGTGCAGCTGCAAACCCAAGTGATCAGTTCCATGTGACAGGGAGATCAAGGGAGGCCATCAAGGTTCAGGAGCACCCAGAGGTATGTGCTGTAAAACAGATTCCCCAGCTACAGTTTTGTCCCTCAGCAGGTCCCTTGTTGCACAGGAGCCTTGCCATATGTCCAAATTCAGGGAGAAAAAAGGTGAGTGACAAAGATGCTGAGAGGTCTGTAAATTTCAAAATCCAAATATGGGTTCCATGCAGTACAGGAAAACACACACACACAAAAGAAATCGGGAAAATCATCTCTTTAATATTTTTGGAAGCTAAACACACGATAACACCCCCAATCCTATCCTTCCATAGCCTTTCCACAAGCTTTTAAAAAGACACCTTATCTTATGGTACACAACATTCCCATTTGCTTGGCTGGCTCTTCAGGCACAGTCCTAAGCCCCATCCTGTCCTCTGGAAAATGCTCTAGTGCAAGGAGAAAAATGAGACAGAAGACTGGTAACATTCATTAGGTCTGGTTTGGTCTGGTTTCTGCCTGTGTGTGTTTGGGAGGTCCCAAGATATATATATAGGGGAAGCTGATGCAGAGTAGGTGGAGGATTATAGTGGTTATAGGTGGGTAAGTTTTTAAAATAAAAGGAAAATAAGGAATGTGATGGGCAATCTTAGGAATGCAGGGCAGGAAATGCATTCTGAATTAGTATCTTGCCATGGGGGAAGGTATACATCACCTATCATCATCAATGGTCAAAACTGACATTGAAAGAAGCATCCATCTATGACTGTTGTGGTTTAGCCCCAGCCAGCAATGAAGCACCATGCAGCCACTCGCTCACTCCCCCACCAGTGAGACTGGGGAGAGAACTGGAAGGGTGAAAGCCAGAGAACTCAGGGATTGAGATGAAGACAGTTTAATAGGGAAAGCAAAAGCCAAGCACACAAGCAAAGAACAACAAGGAACTAATTCATTGCTACTCATGGGCAGTCAGATGTTCAGCCATTTCCAGAAGGGCCCCATCTTGTGTAACGGTGACTTATGAAGATAAAATGCCACCACTCCAAATGTCCTCTCCCAATTCCCTTTTCTTTCTTCCACTTTATATACTGAACATGATGTCATAGGGTCTGGAATATCCCTTTGGTCACTTTGAGTCACCTGTCCTGGCTGTGTCTCCTCCCAGTCTTCAACACATCCCCAAATTTCTTTCCAGCATGGCAGCATGAAAAGCAGAAAATGCCTTGGTTCTGTTCAAACCCTCCTCAGCAATAACAAAAACATCTCTATATTATCAATCCTGTGTTCAGCACAAATCCCAAACACAGCCCCATACCAGCACCTATGAAGAAAATTAACTCTACCTGTGCTGAAACCAGCATATTCCATACAATTTACATCATGCTCAGGTCACACACTATTCAATACAACCTCATTAACCACCACCCCCCTTCCAATTCTTTGATATAACATACAGATATTGTTCCCTTAGCTTATGGACCACCCCTGCAAAATGTCCACACAATGTCCACAAAATGTCTGTTGAATTTATGCAGTCCATGATTTTGGGCTCCATCTTTTATGGTTACTCAGGACAGGAGAGGTGGTGTATGTGGGGAGTTACTGGGCACCAAAGCCAGCTCAAGTCAGGTCACTGCTCCACTGCAACTGCCTCTTGTAAGGTTTCTCCTCCATTAGGTTGGGTGGTTCCTGTTCCATTAATTCCTGAAACATACAACTCAAACCACAGCTTACAACAGTTTAAAGGCACATCCATTACAATCATCTCCAGCCCTGGTCCCCTGTGGGGTCACAAGTCCTACCAGCAAACCTGCTCCAGCATGGGCTTCTCACAAGGTCATGTCACATCCTCCTTCAGGCATCCACCTGCTCCAGCATGGGATCCTCCACAGAATACATGTGTATCTTTGCTCTCTTGTGGACTCACTCACCCATCACAGTCCCTTCAACTCAAGTTCACAGTGGAGTTCCAGCCTGTCCAGTAGAGCAGCACAGAACACAGCAGCAATGCCTGGCCACCTGCCAGCCCAGGTGCATCACCATGGCTGTTATTAAAATGTTCCCAGGCACAATAGAGTGAGGTGATAAGCAGGACAGCAGCAGCAAAAGTGAAAGGCAGCCAGTAACCAGCACAATACAGTCAGGAAGGCAAGCCCCATGGAAGCAAAGGAGCCTGCCCATTACTAGCTAAACAGCACTATCAGATGTAAATTCAGTCTGCCACATCCCAATCAAATCTATCATTATCCCAAAGTCTTTGAACCCCATATTGGGTGCCTAAATAGGACTGATGTGGTTTAGCCCCAACCAGCAATCAAGCCCCATGCAGCCGCTCACCAGAGAGATCAGGCAGAGAATCTGAAGGGTAAAAGCCAGAGAACTTGTGGGTTGAGATAAAGACAATTTAATAGGGAAAGCAAAAGCCAATCAGGAACTGATTCACTGCTTCCCATGGGCAGGTATGTTCAGCCATTTCCAGAAGAATAGGGCCCCACCTTACCTAATAGTGACTTGGGAAAACAAATGCCATCACTCCAATTTTCCCCTTCCTCCTTCTTCCTTCCACTTTATATACTGAACATGATGTCATAGGGTCTGGAATATCCCTTTGGTCACTTTGGGTCACCTGTCCTGGCTGTGTCTCCTCCCAATCTCCCATGCATTCCAACTTCCTTTCCAGTGTGGCAGTATGGAAAGCAGAAAATGTCTTGGCTCTGTGCAAGCCCAGCAGTAACAGGAACATTTCTGTATTATCAACCCTGTGTTCAGCACATATCCAAAACACAGCCCCATAAGAGCCACAGCGAAGAAAATTAACTCTGCCCCAGCTGGAACCAGCACAATAACTTTGTTTTAAAATGGTAAAACTACAAGAGCACATACTGAGAAGAGTGAGCAAGAGAATACTTTTTAAGAAATCAATTAAGCATCAGGCGAGGAAAGAAAACTCTCTTTTAATGGAATACAGTAACTCTATTAGTTGTCTTCAATGAAACTTGAGCTTGGGTTGTACTGACTACTGTAAAGATACCCATGAAACCAAGTGTTTAATGAGCTTCTAGTGTAAGAGCTGGGGTGCTACACTACTTAGTCTTGTGACATGAACAAGCTCTTTAAATTACAAATTCTAATAGAGTGTGTTTGTAGGTATTGAAAAATATAAATATTGTTATCTGACTTATCTGAAAATTGATTTGTTTCTGTTGCAAGCATTGGACTTTTTGCAGAAATTATGTCAGATATATTTTTAGATAAGTTTTGGAATTTCATTGTCTTGCTGATATTTTGCATCGCTCCAGTGGTACTCATTATAAAATAATTTATGAGCACTAAATCAATGTAAGTTAACTCCTGAGTCTATGATTCTGCATCCCTCGTGACTGTGTTAGTGGCCAATATGTCTAGCTGCTTTCCAGAACAGAAAGTACACACAAATGAACTGATTATGTACCAAAAAACAGACAAGATTCCAAGCAAATTACAAGACAGAAGTTGAGAGAAACAAGAAAAAAATAGGTTTTCATCCTTTGCCTTTTTACTTTTAATATTTGCAAAGGATTATTGTAAGTAAAGGATACAGTTATAATAAATTATGTATAAGGAAAAAGCTTCAACATTCCAAAACATTCTCTCTCCTAAATTTTGAAACATCCTACTACAGCCCATTCATTTTACAAAGCACAGAACAGATCTCAGCAGAACATGGACCATCTTTCAACCAGGCACACAAATAACCTACGTCTGCAGCCTTGCTTGTTGCAGATGGCAGGAGATTTTCAGCCATGGGATGCAGGTTCAGACTACTGGAGGCTCCACATGAGTGCATCATCTGCCTTCTTGCCCTGTATGAGTGCATTTGGCAGGTCCCTGTTTTGGGATTAGTATTAGGTAGTTGTAGAGTTGTGTCTCTGCTCTCTGTCATCTTCTCACCACTGAGAAAACCAGAGCCAAACCCCACAGCACCTTTAATCTGCGTATTAGGATGCCTGCTCTCGTCAGAAAGAAGAAGAAAATGCCCCAAGGGAGACTTGCAACCATCAAACAGTGCATTATGAAACCTGAAGATACAGAAGGTGAATTAAATTTTAATAAAGTAACTTTAGTAAAATTGCTTTCAGTTAATAGCTGAATACCAAGAGTCAGTAAACTTCAGTTAAGTGGTTTGTAAGGCTGGAGGTGTGAGGTGCAGGGGAGGCTGACAGCCTTTGTGAGGATCCCATAAGATGGCCTGTCTGCAGTGAGCCAGTGAAGGAACCAAAGAGTCTGAGTTTAATTTCCTGGTAAGGGTTGTGGTGCCATGGGATATTTCAGCTACAAGACGATTTGTAAGGGGTTTAATTGTGTTATGGGCAACCTGTCTGTGATTGGTGAGGAAGCAAATGCTGCAGCTTGTAATTGGATCTCATAGTAAAGGAAGAGAAAGCAAATTTGGGTCAAAGAATATTTTGGTGTCTTGTCTGTATTTTTCAGAATCTGGGAAAGATCCTGCTGGAAAATTGCCTTTTTTTCACAAGGTCTCTTTACAGATCCTGGATATCACTTCAACTTTTTGAGCACAACTGGAAGATTGTATGGACTGCAGAAATAAAGGGTTGAGCAGAGGCACAGAAGCAAACAGCAGTTTTGCTGCAGATCAGAGCAGAGCAAAGTAGCACAGTGTGAACAACCAGCAGAAACAACAACAGCAGGTTGTGACTGCTGGCAGTAGCTAATGGTAAACCTGGTGAGCAAACAGGTAGCAAATACAAGAACATTCTGGTGTGAGTAGCAAGAGGTAAATAAAGTGTCTCTCAAAAAAAACCCAAAAACAAAACAAAACAAAAAAGCCAATGTACAGCACAGCTCCTTTGTCAGGGCTCAAATGGTGAACTATGAGGGAATGGATTGTAAAGTATTCCAGGAACAATGATCAATACCTGTCACTTGGATGTCTCCAAACCTGAACTGGAAATGGAAATTGGACTTTCTTATTATCTTACAAACATTCATAACTGTGGGATTAGAACATGGTCAAGACTATTAGGAAAACAAAAATAGTTTTACAGAAAAAAAGCCCAAAGTCATATAGTCTGATGGAAGATGCTTAGAGAAAACATGTGGAAAAGGGCAAGTGGGGAGGAACAAACCCCTGCTATGTCCTTCCTGTGAGTCCCTAGCAGTTAAAAGGTTTCAATCTTCTAGAAGAAACAAATATGCACAGGGGCTATATTTGGATCTGATCGTTCATTTTCATGAATATATTTAGGACTAGCAATATTAATCCTATATCACTTTCTCCACAAATACTTCAACTTGATCAATAGTTTTCCCCAGCCCAGTTACTTACCAGAAAGGAGCCAATCAGAATAATCTACTGCAATTCATTAAGACTGACATCTTGTGGTTGCTTTCAGTACGACTCCTTCTGCCCGAATTTAGGAAAGATGGAATTTATCCCTCGGCTTAAACAGCAACTGTACATCCTGTCTACGTTACTGAGGATGTATTAGCCACACGACTCTGAAAATTATTCAATAGCCCCACCAGGGAGCTGAGAAAAGAATTAATGCTGTATCAAAATTTAATTATCTTTTTTATTTCCCCCACAGAGCTTTATGGTGTTGAATTGTTAATGCACAAAAGCATTCTTACCACTGCAATCACAGTCTCTTTAATCGTGTCTCTGTTTACATGACAATATTTATCATCTCGAATATTTTTAAAACTGTTAGTAATCCTATCCTAGAACACTAAGCAAACTGCAAGGTGTTGGCTAGAGTAACAATGGACTCTCCTTTGGTTTGAAAGTCTCTTTAAGGATGTTTTTTTTTTTTGTGAGTTAAAAGTTACCATGTCCAGCAGAATGTGTAAATGTGAGACCTGCCTTTTGCATGCTTTGAATCAAGACAGTCAATGGGACTCAGCTGTGCTCCCCAAGGTTTCATCATGTATTTTAGTGTGGTGCAAGGGTAAAAGATGCACCTCCTGTCACTGCAAAATAGGATCCATTTGAGAGAATACTATTTTTGCCAGTCCAAAGACTATAGAAACTACCACATTATTTTTTTAATCACAGGGATTGTGTTAAGAGGCTCAATATTCACACTCTTCTAAATTTTAAAGTAGAAGCTTCTCTCTTAAAGAGATGTTTGCAACTGGCAATGTGTTGATACAAAGCCAGAAAGTAATTGGGATGTTTATCTGAAGCTCTGCAGTCTTCTATTGGTATTTGATTAGTTTGTTCATAGGCATCAATGATGTCTGCAGGAATGCTTTACATGAAGACTGAGATATCAAGGTGAGTCTACCTGTGTAGCATCAGCAACAAGTAGCAGAGAAACAGCAGAACAAATACCTTCAGTTACTTTATCAAGTGAGGATAGATCAACCCTGTGTATGTAACTAATTCATTTATTTATTTGCTTGAGAAAAGAAAGGAGATTGCCTTCCTTTGAACTTTTCTGACTGACAGAATGCTTCTTTGTCTCCCAACAACTAAAAATAGCTCAGTTTTATTATATTTCATCTTGAATATAGTAAATAGTAATATTATTACATTATTATTTACTATATTCAAGATGAAAATGAGTTAATTAGGACCAAATTAATAGATTTTGCTTGTTCTTCAAAACAGAATCAGTTTTAGAGCGACAGCAAATAGTGTCAGCCTGAATGCAATTTTTACAGAGTTAACAAGGACTTGAAACAGGGAGACCTAGTGAAAACCTCAGTATATCATAAACTCAAAATTTGTAGCAAATGGAGCAAAATAATGTTTCCACTGTTCATTCAACATTTTAAAGTTATTGCTCAGGATGTAACATAGTATTTCAGCCTTTTTTCACCTTGCAGGTTTCCTTCTTCTGATCTCTGCTTGAGTGTAGTGATGATGAGTTACAGGACCTTAAGTCTTGTTTATTGTTGCAGAATTGTAAGCATGCATGTTCTAGAAACATGAGAGAATATAGAGAAATGGCCATCATTATCTGGAGAAAAACCTTCCCTAACATCTGTAGAGAGCTCCTGCTGCACAGAATAAAGGTGCAAACACAACTAACCAGAGAAGTGGTAGGAAAAACACGACAGCCAGAAATAATCTTGCAAGAACAATATCACCAGTGTTAGAGAGACAAGGGCAGAATGGTTATTGATTTCTTCTCAGCCAAGCAGGTGTTTAAATGCTTGGCTCTTCCCTGATTCCACCTAGAATAATGCTGAGAGAAGCATAATGATTAGCAGAAAAAAAAAGCCTTATGTTTATATCTTACTTGCTCTTTGGTATTTTTTTTTCTTAAAAATGCTTGGTGCAGAAGATGGGTTTTTCATATTTTTTAAATATGAGATATAGTCGAAAGCTTTTCAAGCTCTAGAAAAGACAGTGCAAACTTCAGGGCTATGACATTATGAAAATAGTTCAAAGTATTTTCACTCTAATCCTTGAGCACTCTGGATTTGTTTTGAGGCACATTAAAGCTTCCTTTTAAAAATTTAATGCAAGGGAGACGTAGCACAAATATAGCAGAAACAGAATTGGTAGGAGCTGCTTCAGACCAGGAGCCTGGGTGAATTAGACAATGAGAAAGTTTAAAAACATATCTTCAAGCTTGGACATGTTATTTTTGAGAAATTTCAGCAACCCAGCTTTAAGGAAATGTAGGTAGGCGTCAAGTAGCATTAACCGCTCCACGGAGAATAGAAATGGATGCTGCACAAGCTGTAATTGATTGTCCTTTAGCTTAGAAATTTTGACAGTCTGTGTAAATCATGTGGGTCATAAAAATAGACAATAACATTTTAAACCTTATTAAANACGGAGAATAGAAATGGATGCTGCACAAGCTGTAATTGATTGTCCTTTAGCTTAGAAATTTTGACAGTCTGTGTAAATCATGTGGGTCATAAAAATAGACAATAACGTTTTAAACCTTATTAAAAAAAAAAAAAAAAAACCTCTTTTGCAGCAGTGCCATAATCTCAGAAAGAGAAACCAGGACTTAGTACAGCTCATGCAGCAAAGCAGCAAAGAAATAAAAGGCAAGATAGTTCAACAAGGCAGATAAAATAAAACCAGAAAAATTATGGGGAATTTTTGTGATGTCCTGAGCCACAACTGCTGACCTGTCAGTTGGCAGAATCAAAGCAGCTGTGGTGCTTTCAGGGCCCTCTCTGAGCAATTTTCCCTCCTTGATGAAATTTCTTCATCCTAAAATGAAAAAAACCCAGTAAAAGTATACACAGTTCATACTTTTCTAGAGCATGGTTTTCAATGTTATCTAGGGCACTAAGTTTGTCCATTAAAATAATATATTGACTTCAAGAAATTCCATTAAGTGATTATAAAGCCAGCATCTTTTTACATAGGATCATATTACTCAAAAATAAGACAAGGCATAGAAATAATGGATTGTATTTTGTGAGATTTTTATCATTATTGCTATAATTAATTATTGTTGGGATAGTAATCAATATAAAATATTATTTTATTATTAATAATGAATGCAGCCACTATTAGTATTGCTTTGACATCTATAGGACAAAAAATGAGGATCAGAAATCAAATCTTAAATCAGTCAAGTTCACATTTCTTTTGACAGTAGAAATAAATATAGAGATAATCCATATTATTGTTATTGACTTTTAACCCCATTGACAAAAAAAGTGGGGTTGCATTGATTGTTTTTAAGATAGAGATGCAAATTAAAAATTGATTTCCAGTACAAATAACACATAAAAGTGAAACAGTTTAAAGCTACATTTTCTTACCCTCAATACTAATAATAACAAGATGAAGTGTAGATTTTGGAATCCAAAAAAATCTCTGGAAAAAACAAGGATTCATGTATACATGTATAAAGCTTATCTATCCAATGACAAAAAATATTGCTTGAAGTTTCACTGTGGTAGCATTTTACATGGCCAGCTACAGTAAAACACATCTGCATGAATTACTGTATAGGACAGACATGCAGCTGTGGTAGCACTGGAATTCCCAGAGATATGTATAGATCCTCTGTTACTGTTTTCATTGGGATTATGCACAGTTCTCTGACTGCAGTGCCTTGATCTAATTTCCTCAATCCCAATACATGCAGCAGTAAGAATGGATCATTTATGGGATCACTGAATGGATCACAGAGGTGGAACACCTCTCTATGAAAATAGACTGAGAGAGTTGGGGCTGTTTGTCCTGGAGAAGAGAAAGCTCAAGGGAGATCTCCTGTGGCCTTGCAGCACATAAAGGGGGTGAGAGAGAAGGCTGGAGAGAGACTTATCACACAGGCATGTTGTGATAGGACAAGGGGGAATGGCCTTAAGCTGAGAGAGGGCAGGTTTAGAATAGATACAGGAAAAAATTCTTTAGAGTGAGGGTGGTGAGGCACTGGAACAAGCTGTCCAGAGAAGTTGTGGATGTCCCATCCCCGGAGGTGTTCAAGATCAGGCTGGATGGGGCTCTAAGAACCTTGGTCTAGTGGAAGGTGTCCCCACCCATGGCAGGGGACTGGAGCTAGATGACCTTTTGTGGTCTCATCTAATCCAAACCACACTTTGATTCTATGAAGACAAGCGCCCTCAAGAGCAGAGGGAAAGCACCATGCATGTTGCCTGTGAATATCTTATGTTCTTTGATGGTAGCATGGGGAGAAGGAAGGCAGCTGAAGATGTCTGTGAATTAAGTTGATCTCTACTGCAAAGGTCCTCAGTTACATAGCTTCATCTTCATTACAGGCAAGTCCCAGCACAGTATATGCTGGCAGTTTTCAACCTTAGTCTGCTGGCATGTCCAGAAGAAGCTGACTCAGCCCACAAGGAGCACATGGCTGTTGGGAAAAATGGCTCCAAGCCACACTCCAAAGATGTGCTGACTCCTAACCCTGCAATGCAGTGGAGAAGAAAATCTCTGCTGGCAGAGCTGCTTCCAGGAAGAGCACAGATTGCACTTAGAGTTCACTGCTAGGGAATAGAATCAAGGCAAATGGAATTGCAGCAGGAAGAACATTGGCTCATGCCTGGCTATCTTGGGTATCCCTTAGAAGTATCATACTCTTTTCAGATTTTTAGGTCATTCCTCAATGAAACATGGACTACCATGCTATCTTGGTTTGTATCAGAAACAGTGTGGCCAGCAGGACCAGGGCAATGATCATACCCTTGTACTCAGCAATGGTGAGGCTGCTACTTGAATCCTGTGTTCATTTTTGGGCCCCTCACTACAAGAAGGACATTGAGGTGCTGGAACAAGTCCAGAGAGTGGCAACAAACTGGCTTAAGGGTCTGGAGTACAGTCTTATAAGGAATGGCTTAGGGAAAAGGAGGCTTGGGGGACCTTATTGCTCTCTGCAACTACCTGAAAGGAGTAGGTCTGTCAGGGGTTGGTCTCATCTCCCAAGTAACAAGACATAGGATAAGACCAAACAGATTCAAGCTGAATCAGAGGAGGTTTAGATAGGATATTAGGAGAAATCTCATCCAAAAAGGGTTGTCAATCACTGGAACACGCTGCCCAGGGGAGTGGTTGAGTCACCATCCCTGGAGGTATTTAAAAGTTGTGCAATACTGGTACTTAGGGACATGGTTTAGGGCTGGACATAGCAGTGCTGGACTCAATGGTTGGACTCAATGATCCTAGAGTTCTTTGCAGGCAAAATAAAAATTATGCTCTTTTATCTATTTCTAAGTATTTACTGATGTTTTTCCTTTCTGCAGAGATTCAGTATTTTTTCAAAGTAGTCCTGACTCATAGTTTTCTTGTATATTAAAAGGGCCTGTTGAACTGAATCAAAGCAGAAATGCTTTTATTTGTTGGGTAAAAGGAGACAACAAACTATAGATGAAATGCACTTTCCCACAAATTCAAATATTGAATTTGTTCCTATATTTTGATGTTCTTTGATGACCAAAGGTACAGTTTAGGACTGGATGCTTGAGCTCAGCACTGTCCAGAGAAGGGTCTTTGTGAATAACTATCAATCTAAAGACAGACAAAAACCTGATATCCAAAGTTTACTAAGTCTTTATGCCACAAATTTCTCTTGGTATTTAAACACAGAAAACTCAATATCAATTTCCTCACTTCTATGCTGTAAGCTAACTAGCATAAAGTTCTTCTAATTTTGTATGTCTTTGTGAAGAATGTACAGAGGAAAAAACAGTGAAAGAGCGGAATGTTTTTAGTTTTACATAGTACATTTACATTCCATTTCTGACAACAATCTGTATTCTTCCCAATCCTGAAAACAAAATAATTCTTATCTCTGAAGAAAAGTTTTCTTATAGAGAAAAAAATGCCATGAGCACCAGAGTTTTAACTGTAAAGGATGGCATTATCTTTTTTGAAAAGAAACAGTCTACCTCTCGTCCTCCCTGAGACTTCTCACAGCAATGAAATTACTCTACATAGCAAAGACAGTGTTTCTTTCACAGGACTGATAATTGGTTTGATTTCACTCACTGTGAAAGACAAGTGACCAATTGCTTGTAGGCAGTTGAACATGGTATCTTCACATATGTAAATGCAAGGGACAGATATATTGAGGTCCCCTTATCTGAGAATTTAAGGGAATTCTGCTGACTGCATTCAATGAGCAAATGGCTTAAAGCTTAGGTGGTAACTTAGGAACTTAATCTTGGGAACTTGGGAACCTTAATCTTTCCTTGAGATGTCAATTTTTTCCTTGACATCAAGAAAATTAATAAAATTTGTAAGTATTGCTATACCTGTCCGTAGTGTAAACAAATTAAGCTAATTTTACTATTTTCAGCTAATTTTACTCACTTAAAAGTTCTCCATTTAAGACTTAAAGTTACTGTGGGTGTCTTACAAATACCTCTGAAAGTGTCTAATTCTAGTGCAATACCCATTTCTAAACTAGACAGGATTAATTACCATGCAGAGCTGCCTAGAACTCCTCAGCAGTCAATATAGTCATGGACAGCTACAATACCACTGCAAAAGCAAACTGTTCAAGTAGAAATTTCCTGGAACATACTGAAAGCTCATAGAGTCAAGCTGAGCCTTTTTTGTAATGATGATGTCTACTACAAAGTAGTCTTCAAAAAAGAGAAACCTTAGCCATATATGCAGCCCTCAAACCAACCGGGTGGATCTGGAATTAAATCATCCTCTGAAAGGGATAATGAATGTTGTGACCATTGACACTGATCACTGAGATCATGTCACCCCTACCTGGATTGCCTTCTGGCCTCCACTGGATTTTCCTTCCTTGAAGTTTTACACAGTCATCAGTTAAAGCAGTTATTGAACACTGTAGACTTCTTCATGCTGTAGTGGAAAGAGTAAGGCTACAAAGCTGCAAATACCCATCCATTATGTCCTATCTGTTTGGGAATGTCTTGGCAAGTAGAACGAGCTTGTGCAAGAAAACCTGAAATAGGGTCAAAATTTGATGGAGAGAAGGCAGGGATGTTTGGAGTGGTGGCATTTGTCTTCCCAAGTCATCACTACTCGTGGTAGAGCCCTGCTTTCCTTGCCATGGCTGAACACCTGCCTGCCCATGAGAAGTGGTGAACAAATTCCTTGTTCTGCTTTGTGTGCAGATTTTGTTTTACCTTTTAAATTGTCTTTGTCTCAACCCATGAGTTTTCACACTTTTACCCTTCTCTTCACCATGCCACCAGGAAGGAGTCAATGAGTGGCTGGGAGGGGCTAAACCACAACAAAGACCCCAGGAGACAGAGAGTGGGAGAACCTGTCATTAGGTCAAGGAGGACCTTGTGTTTAGGTTTGGGATACTGTGTAGATTATTGCTACTGAAATGAGTTAGTATGTATGCTCACTCCCTTCTTTTCTGGGCAGTTTGGGACAGTATGGAAGATAATAACCACCAAGATTTTATCCACTCTCTGTCCCAAGAAGAACTAAGAAGAATTTAAACCCCAATGAGATCAAGCAAGGCTGGCTAAGTAAGAGTAAGAACTTGTATTAGCTCTTCACTGTCCACTAATAGCATTTCCTCCCTGCTGATTGCAGATCACAGTAAAACACTCTATATTTAAAACAAAAATTTACCAAGGATTTTATACTGCTGTATCAATTCTTTAACTTTTGAGGATGCATCCTGAACATATTTTGTGCTTAGCACTGAATTAGAAGCTAAATACATACAAAATCATAACATTTTGTTTCAGCCCATTATTTTGGTGCTTTTAAAAGATGCCACCAAATATGTCTTGTGGCAGTGTTGCACTGAAGGAATATTACTGTACTTACAGAAGTTAAGTAATTAACTTCTGTAAGTACAGTAATTAATTAATATAAAAGGATATTAATTTAGAAAAAAACCATACATTCTCCAGTTTCCTCACTTTTCTCTTCTTTGATTTCTATGAACAGTTGTTCATACATATTGTAGTTCTACTATTAGGTGTGTCTGGAATCATTCTCACAGGAAAGGAAAGGGACCTCAAGCGGTCACTTAATTAATCCTCTACACTAGTGAGAACATTTAGAAATTGGAATAAAATCTAACCTCAGCCCCATGAAACTTGAAATAAAAGGAAATAGCTCTCTAAGGCCCTGTGCAGAGAGGAGCCTGTGTTGCAGCAGATTTGAAGGCAGGAATTGTGACCCTGTGGGGACCCACACTGGAGCAGCCTGTTCCTGAAGGCTGCACTCCATGGAAGGGACTCATGCTGGAGCAGTTCATGAAGAAATGCAGCCTGGGGAAGGGATATATGTTGGAGAAGTTTGTAGAGGACTGACTTCTGTGGAAATGACTCCACACTGTTGCAGAGGAAGAGTGTGAGATGTCCTTCCTCTGGGGAAGAAGGAACAGCATACAGAGTGTGTGATGAACTTACCATAGCCCTCATTTCCTGTCCCTCTATGCTGCTGGTGGGGAGAAGGTGGAAAATTTAGGCATGAAGTTGAGGAAGAAGGGAGTTGTGGGGAGGAAGGTGTTTTTAAAAATTTAGTTTTTGTTTCTCATTAACATACGCTGATTTGATTGGTAATAAATTAAATTATTTTTTTTCCCAGGTCATATCTTCATGACATTATTTTTCCACTTCTACTTTGTCCTGTAGTGTTTCTTTTCCAGATAGCAGAGTCCAAGTCAGTTCTCACTTACATGGAAGCCAATTCACAGGGCCTTTTGCAATAGAACAAGGGGTCATGGTTTTAAACTGAAGGAGAGTTGATTTAGATTAGATATAAGAAAAATGATTTTTACAATAAGAGTAGTGAAACGCTGGAACAGATTGCCCAGAGAGGTGAATGCCACAGACCTGCAAATATGCAAGGTCAGGTTGGACAGTGCTTCGAGCAACCTGATCTAGTTGAAGATGTCCCTGTTCATTGCAGAGAGGTTGGAATGGGTGACCTTTAAAAGTCTATTACAATTTAAACTATCCCATGATTCTTGATTGTCTATGTTGTCCTTTCTGAACCTTTTTCAAATCTTAGATAGCTTTTCTTCATTTTTCCAAGTCAGAGTCATTGGAGCATTTTACAGAATGAAACAATGAAAGCATTACACAGAACCAGATCACAACAGATCCCTGTGGAGTCCCATATACCTTCTTGCATTTGAAAGTTGATCATGAATAAAATCCTGTTGGGGTATGTTTTCTTTACATTCAATTGTTACATAATTTTTTCATTCTCACTTTACAGCATTGTTATGTAGCCCATACTCCCCTGGTTTGCCAAGATTGCATCAACACCTGAAGCATCACGAAAGCTGAAATACCCAACACTGAATGCTCCTTCACGCTTGACAACATTTATAATCGTGCCAGAGGAAGAAATGAATTGACAGGCTGATGCTTGTAGTTGTTTCCTGGCACAGTTCCAAGTGTCTATAGTTTTTGTGCTGGCTCTAGAAGGGCAATGTAGCTGGTGAAGGGTCTGGAGTACAAGTCCTGTGAGGAGCAGCTGAGGGAGCTGGAGAAAAGGAGGCTCGGGGCAACCTTATCACCTGAAAGGAGGGTGTAGCCAGGTGGGGTTGGTCTCTTCTCCCAGGCAACCATCGACAGGATGAGAGGACACAGTGTTAAGCTGCACCAGAGGAGGTTTAGGCTGGACATTAGGAAGAAGTTCTTCACAAAAAGGATGATAAGGCATTGGAATGGGCTGCCCAAGGAGGCGGTGGAATCACCATCCCTGCAGGTGTTTAAGAAAAGACTGGGTGTGGCACTTGGTGCCATGGTCTAGTTGACATGGTGGTGTTCAGCCATAGGTTGGACTCGATGATTTCAGAGGTCTTTTCCGACCTGATCGATTTTGTGGTTCTGTCCCGCTTAGGTGCGTTTGAAGCCCCATTCCCTTCCGTGGCTCCGGGAAAATGAGCCCACACGGGCAGGATCACCTGGCAGGAGGGGGCTTCAAAAAGCAGCACGTTTTTATTTTTATTTGTAACAAGCAGACGTTTAAAGATCCATTTTTCTACGAGACTTGAAAATTCACCGCCAACAAGCCTTTCCTTCCTTGGAGAAAAAAGCGAACTGAGGGAGCTCGCCACCGCCCCCAGCTCCGCCCCGCGCATGCGCGCAGCATCCCGGGGTGGCGGCGGCCTGGGCGGCCTCGGCGCCGCCGGCGCCGCGATGGGCTGAGTGAGGGCAGGCGGTGGCAGCGAGGGGTGTCCGCGGCTCCGGGCTGGGCGCTCCGAGGATGGAGAGAGCCATGGAGCAGCTCAACCGGCTGACCAGGAGATCGGAAGGCGTCGTGTCTGGAAAGA